>JAPYYV010033319.1:0-10869 GCA_030522625.1 Copidosoma aretas | reverse complement strand
ATACAAAAACTTGGCTTCGTACGAACTTCCTGGCATTGACTTTGACACTAAATTTACTTTAGGGGCGGGGGGGGGGGGGACAACATTTGTTACGGATCGACGCGACGACGCGCTTAAATTTCGGCGAGGAGGAATTTTCCGGGAAGATAACTCTCTCTCGCTCTCTCGTACTTGGAAGGAAAAAGAAAGTAAAGAGGACTCGGATAAAAAGTCGCGCGCGTCTCCGGGTCCGTCATCTTGCGCGCGAGTGTGCTCGATGCCGCGCCGACGATCGGATCTCTCTCTGCCGGAAAAAATGCTCAATTAAAGTCCCTAAAAGGCCGCTGTCGGTTCGAATGATCGAGCCGAATGCGGCCGGCCGAGTCTGTCGTCTCTCGCGCCTAATTGCATCGAACAGCGCCTCTCTCTCTCTCATACAACGTGTACTGCACGGTTGTATGTGTGCGGGTGGGAGGCCCGCTTTTGTCCTGTCCCGGCCAACTTGCTCGCCACCCGGGCGCTCCGGTGATTCTTTGTATCTCAATGCTCGGAGCCTCGCCTCATGCTGTGCGCTAACGTATATATACATAAATATGTGTATAGTATACACACACGGTGTGGGCATCGCAATCGACTTTTTGCCACTTCCACGAGCACGACGTGACGCGGGCCGAAGCGAAAAAAGTGTTTTTAAGCATCAGCGTGTATACATATACGTAAGCTGTTTGCTGAGTCGTTTTGACGTCGAGTGCTCGCAATTTGGGAGCCGGCCCGGCACTTTCGGCTCGGCATATAAGGTTCGTCGCGTGCGTGCGATGTGAATGTATATACAGGGCACTATACGTTTGCTTTTTGGGAAACGTGAAAATAGTGTACGCATAAATGCAGATTTAAAGTTGATATTTTTTTTTTCGTTACACTAAACGTTAGTTCAGTAGCATTGGATGTACAAAGACGTACGGCTATAATTCTAATTCTGCACGCGGTGCAATATTTGTACGATCTCCATTAACTTGTTTCAAATTCATGATCACAACATATTCTCTAATAATATGATATCGATTATCATGAACTAAAAGAGAAATAAAACGCACGAGCTAGAACACGCGTTGAATGTCAACATAACTCTTCGCACAATCGACGCCCCACTCTTTCGCCATGCAACGATGATATAATAAAAGTCGAAATAACCAGGCATTCATGCGCCGATGATAAAATCGCGCTGGGCAAGCACCATCGGCTATACACGTACTATGTATACGTATATTCCCATAACTTATCGTAAAACGGCGTAAAGCTGCGATGCAAACTGCTGGAGCAGCGCTGCGCCGAATAGGTGGTAGGTACATACAATGTACAACTGAACCGTGCTGCACCCACGTATAGAGAGAACAGAGCATATACGAGGTTGTACTCGGGCGCGCGTGAGTACAGCCGCGTGCAATAAATATCGCTGGCAAAAAAAGCGATCGTCGAATTTTCGCGTCGAGCAGAGAATGGGGGATGTTGTATATTTATACGCCGGGGTCCGGGCACGCGCGCGATAGAGGTAGAGAAAGATCAGTAGCTGTTGCACCGCACGTGCCGCATTCACGCACACGGCATGAATCGCTCGTTGTGTATACACAGGGTAGCACATACACGTGTGCGCAAGTGCGTTCAAAGGGCGCGTATTACATGGGCAACGCACGAGCGAAGAATATTGTACGCATAGTGCGTGGTGGGCGAGAGGAGGGAAGAACGAAGGATGTGTGTATTATACGAACGAGTTCGATGATCGCGTACGCGTACGTGCAGCGCCTGTTGCACCCGAAATGCTTATGTGCTGCTTGCGTATCACGGGAGAGGAGAGGTATAATAGTAGGTAGTCCTCCTATATTTGTGAAATAGGCGCAATGGTATTGTACAGGTGTACGCGTGTATGTAATATGCATGCAAGATAATCGAAATCGACGGGGTGCACGAATCGCTAAGCCAGGTCGAGGTGCCGAAACGCCAAAGGTATAGAGTGCGCGTGGTACATAACCCCGAGATGGGTGTACGCGCCGTGTATGCCATACATTATAACGCCGGGGCGTCGGCGCGAGTTTGCCCGGGAATTTCGGCGCTCGACCGGCTCTTTAAAACGCGCCGTGTCGCTCGGACACACCCACCACCGGTGGTCTCTTCGTTTTTCTTCTCCGCCTCCTCGCGCCTTCCTCCCCTATTCTGGCGCGTGCGGCCCCTTCCTCGCTCCTGCCGAGGGAAAAGTTTTTCCAGCGCCCGCGCCCTTTTCACCGTCCGCAATGACGGGGCGGAAAACGCTTCAATTTTTCTCGTACGCCCACCCGCGCGCGCGTCCGGCGTTTCGACTTTGCCCGTGGTGCTGTACAGCCGGCGCGTGCGGGCCTTTCTTACGCTCCGACGACGCGGTCGCGCATTTATATTTACATTTGTATTTATATCGTACATTACGGGCCATTGTTTGGTGCGAGCCGCGGTGTAATACGTATCGTATATACGCGCGTCATCGCGAGATCGATTCGATTCCGAGCTACGCATACGCAAGTTCGCGCTTTGTTTACCGATGCTGTTTTTGCAACGTTAATGGGAATCTCGAGTGCTCTCGTCGCTGTGAACACGATATAATACCGCGCGCGGAGCGGCGAGCGTGAAATTCGCGCCACGCCTGACCCGCGAATTTCCGGCTTGATCGTCGTCAATAATCCATTTGGTAATTAATCTCGATGCGAATCGCGCCGTGCTGTGTAAACACACCGACAAGTCACCGCGTGAATTATCATCGTTAGCCGCTGTAATGTGTACGTTGTAATAACAAACAGAGCGGATTATCAAGGTTTGCGTGAAATACTATTCGATTGATTTCACAACTGCGCGCATTCGCGATTATTTTTTCTTACGCCCTGACTTGCAGAGATCGTAAAAATTATCATCGTTTCGGCTCGAAAGAGAAAATCCGTGTACAGAGGTAAGGGAGCGCCGAGGAGAGCCGGAAAAATGAAAAACGGGCGAACCGCCGGAACACGTACGCTCGCCGTAGCCCGGTGGGATTTATCGAAAAGCCGGCACAGGTAGATCGGGATTAAAGCTGGAGCCCGACGCGCGGAGGAGGGGAAAACGCCAGAGGAAACGCCGTTCGCGCCGGGGAGAATAGAGGAGGAGGGCGAAAATACGCGCGCGGCCGCGGGAGGAAGGGCGGTGATTACCGCGCGGTCGAACGATTTTCGGGCGGAAAGGACGAATTCGTTTTCCCGCGGCTGAGAGTTCAAAACATCCGGCGCGAAAAAAGCCCGGGGGGGGGGGGATGCCAAAATGGAATTCTTTCCCGGGAAGAGCCCGGTGTTCTTCCGATGCACGTATCCGCTCGCAAAATGTCACCCGCTTCTCGTTGCAAAAAATAGAAGATCGTCCGAACGCGCCCGGAAGAGGAAAAATGTTCCGCGACCCCGCGCGGAGGGCGCGCCCGGTATCCCTCCGCGGGAGAATTCCAGCGGCGCAGCGCCCGAATCGCGCTCCGCGACTCGATCGGCCGCCGCGGGACGCAACACGGATGCAGACCGACGACAGCCGGCGGCCCGACCCGGCGGCAAATATAAGCCCGGGTCGGACGAAAAAAAAAAAAACAAAAAAAAGGGCGCCAGCACGAATTCCCGAGCGCTGAATGATGAAAAAAGCGCGGCTGCGGGGGAACGGTTCTCCATTGCCGCAGCCTCGTATCGACGAGCACACGCGAGCAGCAGCGCTGGGCGTTCCGGGCGATGATTTCGCGCTCCCGTTTGGAAATTCCCCGGAGTCGGCCGCCGGAGCGAGCGGAGATTCCTCCCCGAGCCCTCCTCCCGCGGGGTTTTCAATTTTCCGCGGCGAAAACTGCGCGGACGGGGAATTTGACGCGCGGCGGAGAGAGATTTTTTTCCCGGGAAAATTTCGCGGAAGGGAATTCAGGTGCGGCCGAGCGAAAGAGGGACGGGCACTGCAGGGCCGTCGGGATGTGTCTGTGAGGCTCGATGCGCAGCTTGGAGAATGTTTCCGAAATGGAAGATACAGCCGAGTCTCTTTCCCGTGTCTGTAATTTTGCGGCGATTAGATTTCATCGCAAAAGAGTCGAGCATTGATTCGGACTATCGGGAAGGAGAAACTCTCGTGCAAAAAACACCGTCGCCCCTCCCGTCGTCCTCTTTTTCCAGTCTCCAGTAGCTCGCGGTGGATGCTTGTATATACCGTATACTTATAATTACGTTGCTCGGTGAACGGCTGCGAGCAAATAATAACTCATCCCGAGATTTCGCACTGCACCCGTGTACTCGGGGCATCAGCGGCCCGAGCGGCTCTTCGAAGAGCGGAGATTGATAAAAAAGGATATCGACTCTAATGGTGGCTTTCGCGAGTTGCGTTCTTTACGCCGCCGCAGCAGCCACCGGGTGGTTGTTGAGTAGAGCGAAAACGATGTTGATTAGAGAATATAAGCCTCGATGTTCCATATCATCCGGTCCCTCCGTACCGAAGGAGCGAAAAGTGGAATCGCGTTCGTTGTTATTATATATGCATTATCGGTCCACGTTATGCCCAGTCTGTGATACTTTTTTTTCAATCCCTTTGTACTTTTCGTTGTTATATTTTTTCACTCCACCCGCAGCGGTTGTTGCTGCTGTTGAGTTCGGTGGGAAATTAGTTCAGAGCCGATCGAAGGCTTTTACATGGACAAAAACTGAAGCGTTATTCACGGGTCGAAGGACAATCAATTCACGCGAGATAATATTATAAACGCGCTCCGCACACGTCCCGCTCAACCCATGAATTATCAATTTTGCAGTATTAATCCCCGCGGAACGAGTGTTCGCGGGTTATTAGAAGCGGCGCGTCAGCAATCGTTATCGATCGCGATCGGCGGAAAATCGGGGTACAGTAGAGCATTAACCACTGTTCTGCTACAAAATTAGATCCACCCTCTCCGTATAATGCCTACCCGCGAGAGAGAGAAAAGAGTGGAATAATACTACTCGTCGAATTTAATTGTCGAACAGGTATGGATGCACGAAAGGGGGGGGGGGGGATCGCGATGAAAGCGAGGTGGCCGATATTGTCCGGACGAAGGCTCGATTCACCCAGGGATTATACGTGCTATATACGGGAAAGAGAAAGAGAGAGAGAGGAAGGTATAGGGAGGCGCCCGACGACAATGCCACCCCATCCGAGCAGCCTGTCTCTCCCGACTCCCGTTCGCGGGCGGGTTATTGCCGGAGATCAGTGATTCTCATTACGGGCCTGGGCAGGGGTGGGGTAAGGGTGGGAGCCAAGGCTCGGAGCTACCGATCTATCTGCACCCGGTGATGGTGCTGCGCTCCATTCGAGCTTCCCTTGTTCCACAGTTTCCAAGTGCAGTGCAGGATTTGCGAGTGTGTGTGTGTGTGTGTTTGTGTGCAACTCGTATTAGCAGGCCGGCAAACTATGGGCTTCCAGTGCTGCTGTCGGTGTGATGCATATATATGTATGTATAGATACTACCTGCATATCTCTGAGGATATAATGTATATGTGTGTATTGGGTAAAGGTACAGGAGGTATAATACCATCCACGTGTATGGGCGTTCGTCGCTCGTTTTGCCGTCCCCAGGGCTCTGTATAGCGTTATCAGCGAGGGCTGGTCGCTTTATAACTGCCGTCGAACTACCGGCTATGTGTATGTATATTATATATTGCATGCATGCAGGGTGTACTTGTGCTGGGATAGAGCTTCTGAGCTGAACTATGTATATACGTGTCGAAGGCTTGTTTATGGATGCGGGCTCTCCAGGCTCTCGGATAACACCCCCACGACTTGTAATACAGAGAGATTCTTTAATCGATGATGATGCTGCAGCTCTTGCAATTGTTATTATTGTCCTGTAGTTGCGACTAATTTAGTATGGATGCGGTGGGAGTAGTAGTTTATTGTTGTAACGTCTTATTTGTATATACAGTTGGGTGGTAGTTGCATTTCCAGGTTATTTTGACTGCTACTACTTCTCTCTGTGTCTGTTAATAGTTTGAGTTTACGGGTGTACACGGAAGTTGCGACGTATAATTTATTCCTGTAACGACTCTCCCGCATTATGCATTCCGTGGATGGGTAGACTGCATGTTGTATTGTGTATAATTTAAGGATTTCGTTGGGAACACTGACCCGCTTTTAGGTTTATACTATATATTATGAACCATTGGCTTACATTTTGGAATTAAGTTATCTACAATGACCCAGTGGCTGAGAGTAATGGTATAAATCAACATGGTTTTACCGTGGATTCACGACTTTAGCTACGATACGATTCGATACGAATGGTGATGTTGGTAAAGTTGATGGATGCCTCATTACCTGCAACAGAAAAACAAAGAAAAAAGTTTTATTAATCACCGAAACCAAAGAGACGTAATTCCCTTAAAAGTAGATGCTTAAAACTATAACAATACAATCATATTTTTTGTAATTTTCAAAACCTGCATACAGAACGGGAAAAAAAATCCATCGGAACGCAAGAATCAGATACCACATCTCCCATCATTTCGCGCATCATCAAAAGAGTTCGGAATAGCGCGAAAAGGAAAAGAGCGGGCTTAAGCTGCAAATGAAAAGCGAACAGACCCAGGAGTAAGTATACCTGCACTACTACCCCGATTCGAGCCGATGCTCATCGCCCGTTGTATATATAATATACAAGAGCCTTGGCGTCCCTACAGTAAGTACTGGTACTCCTTTCCCTCTCTCGCTCGCCTGCCCCCCCCCTCCCCCCCCCCTTTGCATATAACAGCGCTGTTCCGCGGGGTGTAGCCTCCCATTTACCCAACAAACGCGGCGAGGTAAGTGAGAGAGCCAATTGTGCCTGTGCGTCCACCAAGTGCAGAGCGAGGCATCAGGGAAGCCTGTGTGTAGTATACAGGTATCTATTACGGTTTCCGGATGCATTTAACCAGGTGCAGGGCGCCTAACTATGCCCGACGCAAACATAACACACAACTGCAGCGGCGGCAAAAGCAGTTCTCCCAGTTCCATGGCTGCATGATGTACCCTGTATTATATACGCGTATGGTATAGTCGCGCACGCTTGAGTATACGCGGGCTCCTCTCGCCCCCCTTTTCCTCCCAAAGCTTGTATAAATACTATAAATACAGGATGGTAGTGATGTTGTACCGAACGCGCGCGCACGCGAGCAATTTTCGCGGTAAACGCAGCCAGAGTATCATACCCGCGCTGCACCGATGATGATAATTCGCCCGGTGATGCGCGCCGCGGTTTAATAAGTGCGAATGAGCCTTTATACCCGGCAGCTATTGTCCTTTCCCTTTTTTTTTCTTTTTTCTTTTTTCATTGTTCGCGTATTGCGTGTACGGGTGATAAGGATCGACCGCGCGAAATGAGAGGATGCGGTGGTGAGGTGCGGCTGAATGGGTCTCCGAGCGGTGCGTACGCTTCATCCCTCATTCCCTTTTAGCTCTGTGCAGCTTGCGTTCGGAGGGGTTTTTTTTTTTTTTTTTTTTTTTTTTTTTTTTTTTTTTTTTTTTTTTTTTTTTTTTTTTTTTTTTTTTTTTTCTTTCTTTCTTGCTGTTGATTAAACCGATGTGCCTCTGGTTTTATTTTTTCAAGTGTATAAGTACTGTGAAGGTATCTACGTGCTAATAACGGTACATAATGATGCAGCGCACTTTCTACTCGTGATTATTTTTAAGAAAACGAGGCAGTTTCCAGGCTCTATTACTTGATTTAATTTCACCGAAACGTAAAATGGGTCGATTCACTCGCTTCTGCGGTTCTAGCACAAGTATACGTTTCTTATTTTCAAACATTACTCAATTAGCTCGCGTGGTTTCCCTCCTCTGCCCGACCATCGCGAAGCTTTTTTCAACGCAGCTGCGCAAATTCGTACGTAATTTAGGCGATTGACAATAATGATTTTCCAGAACGCACGTATGAATAATACAACAAAAAACGGGAGGACGAGGCTAAACTGTCCTGCGCGTTTCGTGCCTGCATTAAATTTGCATGCAACATAAACGTTTCACGCGTATACGCATGTAAGTACGCGCATGCATTAATATATAAATTTTCGAAATTGCAGCGTGCAAGTGCGACCCGTGCAGACAGGCACGTCCGAGCTATGTCCCGGTTCTGCCGGTATCATTACCGCAGCTACCCGGCGGAATTTCAAATATTAGTTTTTAGAACACCAGAGCGGCAGAAGACATTTAATTTTCCGCCGGCATCGTGTGGGGCTAGGCGCATCGCGCGCACCGCGTGTTGACTATGTGTCCACGGAGGGAAATAACAGTGCGCGCGTGCACAATAGACTCACACGATACATTATATAGGTACTATAAATGTACAAGTAATACAAGTGAATTTAGCCATGCAGTGTGCCAGCCAATTATATACGAGCATGCACGGCTCGCAGCTATTCATTTCGGATGGCACACAAAATGGCTCATACGTGTTGTGCCTCCTGACACTCCTGATGATTCGTTATAGGGGCAAAAGGAGGGTTCAAGTTCAATCTTA
Source organism: Copidosoma aretas (assembly GCA_030522625.1). Classification (NCBI taxonomy): domain Eukaryota; kingdom Metazoa; phylum Arthropoda; class Insecta; order Hymenoptera; family Encyrtidae; genus Copidosoma; species Copidosoma aretas. Next base: position 2,366 of record JAPYYV010033319.1, on the reverse strand, counting down.
TACCATTTAGTGGAGAATCAAGCGTATTCATAAAATCTCATCAACATTGCTTAATTTACCTCCAAGCTGTCCGAGTAGGGTACTGGTTGTGTATTCAGCGCGAGTCATGTGGCATATGTCATGGTGTTTTGTTTTGACAGGTCGTAGCGACGTATACAGGGATCGTGTTTTGTAAAAGTGGATAAAGTGCCAATAAATATTAAACAGCCAATGTTATTATGTCTTGATTGTGAACCAAATTTTATGATTTAGTGGCAGTTCTGACGAACAAATGCAAAAGGATGCACAAGTGAACTCTGGGGATCTTTATAGGCTGACAAAGATTCGTATCCTGATAATGTTGACAAGAAGATAACAGAGTTATTGCAAAAAAAAGTGCACAAAAGCGTGCTGCATGTTTGATTTCAATTGCAAAATAGGTAAGTTTTCTTGTCGTGCATCTTTTAAAATTGAGTTTACAAGAAAAGAGGTAATGAAGTTCTACGTGAGATTGATATACTCGAACGAGTCCAACTAGAGTGGTTTGAAGAAGAACAAGATGTTGAATTTAGTGCAATTAATTATGAGCCTATTCATAACGATAAAGGTAATAATAAGGCTTGTCTCTCCGTTTGTACCTTTACATGATATGTAATAAAGTTTATTTTTTGTTTAAACTGATGAAATTAGTTAAAAAACCACGTGAATTTTTGATGGTCTGGGGGTTGGTTGCGAAAAACTACGGCAGACCACGTACCGACTCGTCAAAATGTTAATGCTCGCCTCCATATTACATAAACACGGCCGTTGACGTTGCCCCTGCTCTTACACTAATCGGTATTAATAATGACAATACCATGAATCTCGTACACTATATCTGCCCGCTCTCGCGCGGCTAATACAGACCTCGCAGATAATACATTAAGATACAAACTCTCCGCGCGAAATTATTACGTTGCGGCGCGACGCGATACGCTACACGATAACAAGAGAGCTTTGGACGAGCCAAGGGGGGAGATGAAAAAAAACCCAGGGGTCACACAGAGAGAGACACGGGGGCCCATAAATTTCCCCGGCGCCGGCACACACGCTGCCCCCATAAGTCGCCGCGCTGCGACTTCACCCGCACGCGCTCCCTCGTCCCGCTATCTCTCTCGGTCACGTCTTATTTCTCTCTCTGCCCTTCCGCGTTTCTCAACTCCTCCGCGCCAATATTAACGCGCGCGCAGAACCATCAGCGCCAGCCTGCCACCCCCGCCCCTTTTGCGTCGCGCCCGGGGGGCCCCGGACCTGAGCTGCCACCTTTCCCCCCCCCCCCCCCCCCCCCCCCCTGCCGCGCGCGCGCGCGCGCGCGAGATATCGGACTTTAGCGCGTCGCCTCGCTGCGCCCTCCCCGTGACTACGTACTGGCTGCTGCTGCTGGCGTCGGCAGGACAGGTTTATTGGGGCGCCGTATTTGCGAGCCGGCTTATCGTGCGCTCGGGCTTATAGTACGTACGTTATATGCACACCTATATACATGTACGGCAAGGGGATTTTTAGGGAAATGAGAGGCGATACGGGTAAGTATATGTCTATATAGTATACGCGTGGAGGTTGTCCCGCTGGAGTTTTGTCCGAGCTACGTACACTTGGGCACGCATAAGTTTTGTTTCGCACACGCATGTTATATAAATGCAGCGGACGTGTTCGTTTGGTATAGGGGCACACAATGTGTTTAATCTCCGCGATAAAAGTGCTCGCATGCGCGTATACACGCGGGGGATAAGTGGAAGAACGGGAGCATTACGGCCGTTTTCGGGCTCCTCGGGAACTGCCGTGACAACGTCACTGCGCGCACAATGGAGAAACCGTTTTAACTTATGGCAGCGCACGCGGCCGACTGGCTAATATATACGTTGAAAAGCCCCCGCGACCCATCGGAAGAACCCTTTGCCGTCACAGAAGCTGTGCCTGCGCGCGGACCCTCCGATTTGATATTCAAACGCGGCTATGTAAATCCATCGTACACCAAGGGTCGTCATCCCACTTATTCTCTTCCATCTCTCCAGCGCTACGCGAGAAACGTGCGTCTCTTTTTACGCTCATATTTTAATGATACGCACACGCTACATGGCCCGATAATCGAGCTCCAAAGCAGATCACAGCTCTCGAATATCTTCCCCCTCTGTTTTTGTCCCATGAAAAAATAGAGATCAATCCACCAACGAGGATCGGACCATTATTATGATCCTTACCGCTGTACACATTTCGCGTCCTCGTTGTCCTTTTCTGTACATGTATTTATATCGCAGTATAAACCGACACGGTGGCGCAGCGGTAGAGTTGCAGTTTCGTCGATCACCGAAGTCAAGCAGTGTAGGGGCAGGGTGGGACTTGGTTTGGTT
>JAPYYV010033315.1:0-11022 GCA_030522625.1 Copidosoma aretas | reverse complement strand
GGGGGCGATCGTTAGCCGCTCATGATTATCGCCCTCGCAGCTTTTAGCACCAGCTGCACACGCTCATTGCGCTCCCTCCGTTCGTTGTATATTTTTCAACCCTCGCAAATGGACTCCGATAACAACGACAAGGAGATTGTTTATCCAGCTCGACTATCGCGATGGTGCGCGCAGTAGCGCGTTGACTACAACGACTCGTCCTGCTTTTTTCCATCCAACTTTTAACTTGCCCCCCCCCCCCTCCCGCCGTCTCAAATGGTATAGATACAGCAGGGAGAGAGCGCGGGATACTTTTTGCCGAACTTAACGAGCTCCCCCCGCCGGGCGATGTGGGTTGTTTAACGAACGAACGAGCCAGACGTACTCCCATACAGGTATTGTTGTTCCAGAAAAGAGAGAGCACACACGCACGCGCGAGTTTGCCTTTCCGTAAAAGTACACAGTAGCACACGCTCGTCCCGCGCTGTACCATCATGCTGCTCCGACTTTTACTCGACTCGTCTCTTATTTCAGTTGATTTTATGCGCTTCCTCCTCCTACTACCACTACAAGTTCGCCAACTCCTCGAGCGAGCGCGTAATGTTTACCCAGGATTTCCAGCGGATGGAGCACGCGAAATCAGGCCTGCACGTCTAATCACGTCCGGGGGGGGATGAATCTTTCGAGTTTGTCTTTTCCCTTTTATTTTTCCATCCATACACCGTTGGCTCTTCGTTCGAGGGAAAATCAGAAGAGTTGGGTGTACAATCAATGTCGATCCACATACGCGTATCGCCACGGTGTGATGGGGGGGGGAAAAAAAATAGCCGATTGCAACGGATAAATGTATCCCGTCACGGAGGCCGGACTAATTTCACGAGCGTCGAAACTAACGACCGGACGTATAACGACGCTGCACCGGAGGGGGGGGGGGGGAGTAAACTCGGGAGTAATCTCCCCGTACACGCACGCCGCGCAGCCGAGCGCTGACCGAAGGAGGTGTAAGTCCTCGGGGTCGGCTTCCCCCAACACGCGTTTTCCCGCACCCCACCCCGGCTGTAGTACAGATAAAACGCTTCTGCCAAGGGGAGAGTGATGGTACCTCTGTAGTCCTGCGCGGCCGCGTGGGTATCGGCAGCTGCTATCGTCTCGGGCGAGATCGGAAGATATCGAGCGGCCGAATTAACGCGCGCCTCCGTGCCCAGCGTGTGTGTGTGGGGCGCGGGGGTGAGGGACAGAGGCGTACAGGCCGACCGCGCATATTGGATCCGAGCGAGCGCCGGTCGGGGAGGAAATCAAACGCTGTCTCTTCCTTCGGCGATGGGCGAACGCCGCCACGCGGCCTCTTTCCCTAAGTAAAGAGCGGCAAGCGGAATAGAGAGCCGGGGGTGGGCCGGGGCAAAAAAACCCCCCCCCCCCCCCCCCCCACTCGTGCCTAGACGGATCGGGGCGGCGCAATTTCGCGCTCGTAGCCGCGGAGACGGGGAGGCGCGCGAGGGCCTTCCCGGCGTCGATTCCGAAGTGACAAGTTCGAGCGGGGGAGCGGCTAAAGAGCTCGGGGGATACTTTTTCCGGGACGCGGTGTAGTCGGGGGGAGGAAAAAGTTGGAGCGCGTTTATTGCAGGCGGGGCTTTTTATTTTCCTCCTCGTCCTCGTCCTTGTTGTTGTTTACGGTGTTCCCCCGTGCGTATATGTCGCGGATAGAAGAGCCGATGGACGTAGCGCGACGGGACGTCGAGTTTTTTGCTTGTACAGCTCGTCGTCGTTACTTTTTACCCCGATCCGTCAGATTTTCGTTCGAAACTTTTCGACGGGACGCGATGACGGCGAACAAACAGGGACTGCCACGTGCGGGCTGACGGAGCGGTGCAGTTTGGTGGGTTCTCGTGATTTTAGCAGCGACGTTGCGCAGAATGCGTCCGTTGTATCAGCGCGCGATGGAATTTTTTAAAAACACGGTCCGGGCTCTTGCGGCAAATCGACGACTCGGGGGATACGGGGAGCCAAGGGAGCGCCGATACTCTTCGTTTCTCCGATTGCTCTTCTCCCTCCACTGGATAAACTTGTTACCCGCTCTCCGCTGTATGACAACAATTGGGTTTTTTCGTTTCCTTTTGCTTTTTTTCGTTCGAACGAGAAGAAACAGAATTAGACGAGGGAGGCAGGGAAAGGGCGGCTACTTAAATGAACAAGTTAGTTAGAGAACGCGCGGGGAGTGTATATATACATCCAGACATGGCGGAGGAGGAGGAAAGAAAAAAGGTTAGGGGGGGAAGAGCCGGTAAACTCTTTTCAGCTAAATTGATTGTTATACACCGGTTGTTGCGAGTCCGTGGTAGAGGGAACAGGGGGAGGGGGGGGGGGATACTACGGGACGTGTATGAGAGACGCAAGACGAGAGCGGCTGATTACGTCCCCGAGGAAGGAGGCGAGGCACCTCTACACCCGCCGGGCCTGGACGCTCGCCTCGGCCGGCCATGTACACGGACGGACGGAAACAACGGAGTCCGAGTGATGTTCCGAAGAAACTCGTCGTCGCTATTGTGCGCCGCGCGCGTACCCTGCGGATCACGAGTGCGAATCCGCCTCGAGTGTCTCGCCCCGCTGTACGAGTGCGGGCGAGGAAATACCGCGGGGGGATTCGCCGCGCGTGTCAGAATTATACTCGTACCGCGGGATGGACGACGGTGTCGCGTGATTCCTTGCGCGCGCTTGCTTCAGCATGCGTCCTTTTTTACCTCCGCCGTGCGCTGTTCGGGAGTGATTCTGCGAAAAATCGTCCCGTGCGCGGCGAGGGTGCAGGGTTTTTACAAATCTTTCAACGTACGCGATACGTTTGACGAAAATTACGAGGCTGGCCTCATTTGAGAGGTTTCGATGGGCGTGGAATAGATTTTACGATCTCCCGTTACCGTTTCCCATTGGTTTTATACAGGACAGTCACAATTCGTCTGGTTCACCCCATGGTACGAACAAAACGAGATCAGTTGCGTAACAAACGCTTTTTTTTCGGGATCGCTCGAATACATTCGACTCGTCGTTTATATTCCACGCGAGACTTCGAGGGGGAGGGGACTTGTGTCTTGTATACGTATAACGCTTGCTGCTGCTGCTGCTGCTGTCGTGGCCTCGGATGAATAACGTTTTCCCTCGCGAACAGCTGCCATACATCTAGCACCGACAGAGACTAATGTATCGATTCCAAGGTGTGAATTGAAAGGATATACGTAGCGGTAATAATAATATTGATATTGGCCTATAATATTTTCGCACTAATCATACACACACGACGTTCCATATTCCTAGAGAAATTATTCATGTTTACTCTTTGCCTTAATCATGATGCGGCAACTAGGGCCACGAGCCTTATACTTATTGGAAAAAGGTAAAAATGTTCAAATCCCATATTCATCGGCTGTATTAGATGCTGTACAAGAAGGCCTTGGAAAATACCGTATTGACTTGGAACCAATAAAAGTAAATCACGAGAGCTACGTATTTACGGACAGAGCAAAGTATCGGTAGAGCTCTTGCTGTTGGTGTAAAATTTCTGACAATGTGAGTAATGGAATGCGAAAGCAAGACAAATAAACCGTTGGGCGATTGAGCAAACAGCAAGAATTTTATCGAGAGAGAGTTTCACGTAAATTGGTCAACATGGAGTATGAATTTTCTGGGAATCGGGGTGGTACGTCAACGCGGACGTTATCACTTGATGCATGTGGAAAAAGGGTTAGCCCGTGGCGATGGTAATAATGTAGTATAAAAACATTAAATTCGTATGAATTAAAAAGGTCTTCCATGCACATGTTACGTATACACTCGCTCGATGATGGAGTGCGAGCGTTAAAGTGGCCCTATTGGGGAATACAAATTAAGGAGAAGAAGGAGGAGGCGATACCACGGGCGGCCCAGCAGAGCGGAGACACATAATTATAACGCACGGCGCCCCCTTTTTGCCCCAACTGCTACAGTCCTGATACAGATATACACGCACCACCACCACCACTAACAAAACGGCACACGGTATAATGTATACATAATACTACTGTGCAGGCTGCAGGAAACTAGTGCACCACCACCGTGGCCATTTTCTTCTGGTGCACTCTTGCGTGTTTAACTGCTCCTCCTGATGGCCCCGCCGGCGGGGGCGCGAGAATTAAGGCGGGGCGCGGAAAAGCGCGAGCCCGCTTTTTTTTCGTACTCCTGCTTGGTCCCGATATATACTACGACGGGTATACGTGTATATAGGAGCTTGGCTTGGCAGGCGGACACCGCGTCGCCGGAGTCTTTGGCGCCGGCGCTGCTGCTGCTAATACCGTATAATGCTACTGGCGGGGGGGGGGGGGGGGGGAAACTACGAACGGACGCCCCGAACTCGCCCGCCCGACTGCGCTGCTACTGCTATTACTACTCCAATTATCTTTTTCCGTCGACGCCTGCCCGTGTACGTATGTATATGTATAGAACACACCTCTTTATCTTACTTTCTCCCTTTCTTTCCACCCCCCCGATCGTCGAATAAAAAGAAGAATACGATCGCCGCTGGCCCGACGGAGTAGCGTCAGGAGAGGGTGGAAACAGCGCGAGAGATTGAACGATAGGGACGTCGGAGGCTAAGGGGGGGGGGGGGAAGATAAGAAGTAGAGTGCGCCGAGTCGGAAGAGCTCCAGCCAGAAGAAGTAAATCACACGCCGGCTCGCACATCCACTCCCCTCTCTTTCTCGCGCTCGCTGGCCCGGAAGCGGAGGACCCGCCGGGTTGTAAGTATGCGGGGATACAGGTGCAACCCTCCTCCTACCCTGTAGCCCGCTCGAGTAGCCATCGGGGGCCGTTGCATTCGTTGCCCGAATGAAAATTTCACCGGAGCGCGCGCGCCCCTCCTCGAAAGCGCATCTCCACAAATGGGGCCTCGCGCTCTGGCATCGATCGGGCCGGCCGGCCGTTGGCATAAATACGCCGGGGATACGTGCCCCCGTTACGTCAGCTGCCGCGGCTCGGATGGATGGGTGATGTGCGCGGCGCTTCTGCACTTGTAGATCCAGTAGAGGCGCTCCTAAGAGCTAACGTATATAGACCCGCTGCAGGTTATGGGTGCCGCCTATCGTACGTGTCTTGCTGCCATTACTGTATGTACCAACGCCGGAGCCCCGCGCCGCCGCGGAGTGTTTGCCGGAGAAATAAGCCGCGGCTTTGGCCGAGGCTCTCTCTGGCGCGCGCACGTTTTTACGTACATCGACGAGCGACGCCCTGCTGCGTTACAACGGAATGCGCGTAGTTTTTCGAGCAGGCGCGTACTGTGCGCGGAGCACACAGCCAGCCCCCACCCCCCTTTTCAACCCGCGCGGAATACGTTCGAGTTTTGCTCGAGGATCGGAATTATTGTTCTCCGCAATTTCCGATTGGCTTGCCCCGGCCGCGCCCGAGCGGCTTTGCATTCGTTGTACTTCTAGCTCGCTCGCAAGTACAGTATACAACCCGACAGCAGCGGCGGATAATACGTTCCAAAACTAACGAGTCGGTTTTGCCCCCGGACGACCAATAGCGATGAATTACATTACTCCCGAATCAACGGGACGAACTGTTTTTTGATAAAAGCACGTATCGTGCGCGCGCGTGTACGGGGATCGGATTACGAGTCCGTCGTCGCCCGGGGCTGTTTGTCGGAACGTTGGATGAAGCCGGGTAGGGCTTTACGCCTGTGGAATTTAATAGCGATTGCGGAGAGTCGGGCGTCGATCGAGGGTGTTTTTGGCACACGTCAATTTTACCAGGAATTTCTATGAATAATTGCCAAATTCTCCTATTATTATGCACGCGTGAAAAAAAACCAGTAGCGGTAGATTCACGTAAGCCTTCACGATATTAAAAAGTAGACGACATCACTCTTCTCCGTGGTATTCCAGATCCGATGCTCCCTCGAACAGAAGACGGCTATGATGATGATGATGATGACGATGATGGCCAAGCGAGCAAACAACCGAGATTCAACGACCGAGTAAGCGGAGGAGAGAGTTGCGCACAGTTCCAAGGAGCGCGATCGAGAGCAAAGTTTGGAGCACGGTTTAAAAAGCATTCCCCGCCGCCGCCGGCCGGGGGAAAGCGAACGAAAACGAAACGAAATTCACCGGAGGAGGCGGAGCAGCGCGGGGCGGCACTTGATTAGCAGCAGGAAGTAAGTGGACTCGGACGCCGCGCCACGGGTAATGGATGAAAAAGTACCGGCAGCACCGAGGGGGGCCCCCCCGTCCCCCGGGATTTCCCCGGGGGGGGGTGTTTTCCCGCGCCCCCCCCCCTCCCGGGCGACTTTTAAAATTGGGGGGGGGGGGGGGGGGGGCAAACTCGATGTCCCGCGCTTCGGTAGCTGATGCTACTGCTGCAGGGGAGTCGGGGCTCATTGCCGCTACTGATGCTGCGGGCATCTCACCGCTATTATGGTAGCTCGGCGGGTGGGGCAAACCTTACGCGAGCGCTCGTGTGGTGGAAATAGGGGGTATGGTGCTCGCGGTCACTGGTCGCTCGAATTTTCACGGCCCTGCCGCTGCTGCTCTACGCCCGGGTCCTCTCTCTGGCGCATAGGTTGTAAACAAGCGAGCCGGCTATCGTGTATTACAGGGGGTGGGGGGCGAATTAAAAGTAGGAACGAACAATCCCCCCCCCGACCCCGTTCGCTCGGCCGCTCGTCACGCGGAACTCGAAGGAAGAAGAAGGGGCGAGGAGGAATCCCCGGCGCTCGTAAATTCCGGGCCGATTTCAATATCAGTTTTTCGCGAGCGAGCGCCGGGGGGCGCTTCTCCGCGCCCCCCCCGGCGCCCGCCCCCCCCCCCCCCCCCCCCCCCCCCACGCAACGCTGCACGCAGACGTGCACGCGAGCGCGCCTATAACGGCGGAACGTGAGGTACATGTGGGACGGGACGCCGCTGAAGTTGGGGAAAGAAAATTATTTCTGCCTCATGAATATTTCGCCGGGGGGGGGGGGGAGTGTTTCTTCTGCGCGCCGGCTCGTAAATTTCTCAGCTCGCCCCCCTCCTACGCTCGGCTGTCGTCGTCGTCCTCGTTGTCGGGGCGACTCGTAATGAACGGACCCCCGCCCCACGAGCGCCGCGGCGTCCGGTCAAGTGCGGCTCTTCGTTTCTTCCTCCTGTCCCCCCTCGTCCCTGCACGCGCGCAGGTGCTTCAGGTGAGGGGAGGGGGGGAAATAGTACATCAACCCAGGGCCAAAGACGGTGTGCCGTTTCGTGATTCCAACCTCGTAGTGAAATTCATCGAACGGAAAGAGAGGGGAATTCAGAGGTCGGCGCTCGAGTTGTAACGACCATCGTACCGAACGCAGTTGCAGCAATAGAGGCTGCATTCGTACAACAGTGATGCACACAAGGACCGGTGCGGAGGAGCCGAAAATCTCGGAGGGGAAATATATGAGGCCTGGAAGGAGGCGGAGCGCATAGGCAAGCAGCCGCAAGTGGTCGTTGCCGGGATCTTTCGCGGCGCTCGGGTGTACACCATGTGCGCACACCCAGTCAACGCGGGCCGTTCTGGCCTCGCATAGCCCGTGGCCCTGCACGTATAATACAGGTTGTATGCATACGGGAGAGTGCACATTGTATGTACCTAAGCGTCACGTGTACACGCGTCCTGTTCGCGTGTGCGGATACTGCGCGAACGGCAAACTCTCGACTACTCCTCCTTCCATCAACTGCTCCTTTTCTTTCGACGAATCTTCTTCTTCTGCTCGCCTCCGGCTTATGTATAATAGCTCCATACAGCTAGAAAAACGACGGCGACGACGAGGACGGCATATCCCCATAGGTACCCCCGGGGCCATCAGGGCCTTTCTCCTCTCATCTCCCCGTTATATGCTCCTTTACGTCCCCCCCCCCCCGACCCCCCACTTTCGCCCGCGCAGCACGACTTCGACGGCGGCAAACAGTTTCCACGCCGCTCGCGGCCTCTAAAGCCGACGAGACGCGTTTTATATACGTTATTTAGAACGTGACTTTTTATTGCGGGGCCTTGATACCGCCCCGTGTGTGTGTGTACATATGTTGGCGCACGCCGGCGACACTTGCCCCCCCCCCCCCCTTACCACCCAAGTCTTTTATCTCGACGCCGCCTCTGAGCTTGCAGCAGCTTCCGCCCTTTTCGTAATCGGGTGCTCTTATTCTTCTCCCCCCGCTCCTCCTACTCGGAGAGCAGCCGCGCCCCTTCTTCTTCTCTGGCGTGGACGCTTTTCAGTGGGAATCTCATTACTCAATGACTATGATGATGATGATGATGATGATGATGATGATGATGATGATACTTTGTATCGAAAATATTTGTCCGTTTTCGCCGGCACAATTCACTTCAACACGTTTCGGCGGAAAAATGGGGTTTGAACACGACGTGGGAAGATTGATTTTTGAATGTGTACACAGTGCTCGAGACGATAATTAAATTTTGGTGATGGAGAAGCGAAAATTCGTGTTGACGATACATTGTTACGTTTCACGAATATTAATTTTGGGCCGTTGGAACAGAGTTGTTTTTTTTGTTTTTTTTTTGTTTTCCGATAAGTAAACTCGGGTTAACATTGCAAATTAAATTTTAATCAAGCTCGTGCATTATCGTTGATCGACACAATGAGCCATGCAGGAGCCAACATGTTTACGCACGTGTTTTTTTTTCTTTTTTTTAAAATGCAATTTCGTGAATCGCTAAGAACGCACTTTGCAAATATTAGACGACGAATCTTTTATATGAGCCGTAGCGAGGATATTGAATATTTTTCGGAGACAAAATGTGTAGACTAATATGTTGCTAGAATACGGTTAAAGACCTCGCCAATGTAGCACAAAACCAATATAGTACATCATCAATGTTACAGTGTTTTTTAATACCAACATTGTTTTCTAAATTTGTAAATTTTATTATTCCTTTGAAAGTAAAAAACAACAAAAAAAAAACGATGTAAAACATATTACGTTGCCAGATAAAATGTTCCACAACGTATTACAATTTTTGCTCGAACATCATAACGCGTGCCGAGAACCAGTTCGGCGGGCGAAATGAAACTCGAAACAAATATGAATGCCAGCTGCAGAGTCGTCGATGATGGATTTCAAGCGGGCGCACATTCGGAACTCCGCTCAACAGACGCGAGCCGGAAAACTCGGGAGAAGTGAAAAAAAAAAAAAGCACACGTTCGGGAGCAAAAAAGGGGCCGTAGAGAGGGGGAAGAAAGTCATGCTATAACAGACCTCCTGAAATTGAGAGGCACGACGATCGTAACACGCAGACGTTCGATAGAGTTTACAGCGGCGGCGCGTCGCCCCGGAAAAATATCCAAGCCCCGAGCTCTTGGCAGTAGCGCGTTAACCCCCCCCCCCCCCCCCCCCCCCCCCCCCCCCCCCCCCCCCCCCCCCCCCCCACCGCACCCCCCTCGCACTTTTTACATCACTATCGGGCCCGCTGACACAGTAATATTATCGGCGCCAGCTGACCGAGCGACCGAACGACCGATCGCCGCGTTACGTCGAATAAAAGTGAAACCAGCCGTATTACGCGGCGCTCCGATGCCGTCGTCCGGACTGGACAACCGGCGGCTTTCACTATGATTCTCGTGAGTGTACTACAGGAGCGGGCGGTGGCGACGCGCTCTATAGAATCACGGCGAGCCGAGGCGATGCTGCACGGAGGGGGCCTTGAACTCACACCGGGAAGACCTTGAGAATCCGTGAGTAATGGCTGGGTGCGTCGGTCGAGCCCGTCCAGGCCGTATCAAGCCTTGAATTGTTCTCAAAAGCAGTGCCTGCCGTTGCGATGAAGATACTTTACAAAATATCACATGCTCGCTCGTTTTTCGGGCACAAATGTCGCAAGCGTATGTATACCGGACTTATTTCCCGAGGCCGAAGATCGCATGGGCTAACAGGTGGCTTGCGCAATGCTAATGGTCCCAGGCCTCGCGTTGCCGGAGGAGGCGGAGAATATTACACAATTCGGTTCCACAAATACAGTGTGCGTTACATACACGCACGCGGACCTCCTGCATCAGATATACTTACGTATGTAAACGCGCGTGACGCAATGTGTGGCATAACGCTGCGTACGTAGGTATACGCGTACACCTGCGTGGCCGCACATACGTAATGAGGAGGGGGAAAGAGGAGGCCAGGTCCACCTCGAGAATTCTGTAGGTTACATGCGTACGCTTTTACGAGCGGTATATTATGTACTCCGTATACATATACGGTTGCCTGCCGCTCGATTTGCCTAATCAGAGTTTTCGGATTCGAAGGCTGACTGGTTTGCTCGTAAGCTTCGAGAAAAAGTGCCCGGATTTTTCGTGTGTCTTAGAGGAGTAACCCACCCATGCAGGAGTAATATAATACGAACGTACATTCGAATGCTCGGTTCATTTTTCATGTGTGCCTTTGAACTACAGACCGAAAGTTTGGGAGCCATGAACGTTCAACATCAGCACGCCTTATATACTCGATGGCTTTGCGAGCAAGATTTTATTTCTCAAGTGTACGCGACACAAGTGAGTTAAGCTCAAGTATACGATCAACGACGAGTCGCCCGTTTACAGCACTATAATGAGCACCGAAGTGAAGTAGTTACAAAGTAAGTATCGGGAGAAGCGTTGGTAATAAATGCACGAGCAGAGAAGAGGAGCTGCTTCGATGCAGAGAGAGAGAGAGAGAGAGGGGGCGAAGCGTCACGGGAACGAGGCAGCCAGGCTCCGGGCGTGCAGATATTATAAATTTATGTATCGATTGAGCAAACGGAGGAGCCCGGGGGAAGGAGGCTTGCGTCGGCGGCGGCAGATGTGGCGCGGGATGGTGAAGCAGAGCCCGAATATTGCAATAGCGCGCATTGACGGAAGTACTTTGGCGGAAGAGACCTTAAGACAACTTTGCGGGAGGGCGTCTGTGCATGTATATACATAGAGGCACCACCATCCGCAGCCTGTTATTATTACTATGCTGAAACAGAAACAAAGATGCAGGGAAGTACGGGGCTCGAGGGGGGGCGGGGGGGGGGGGGAAGGGGGCGAGG
>JAPYYV010033278.1:0-26878 GCA_030522625.1 Copidosoma aretas | reverse complement strand
ATAAAACATGGCCAACTTAGGCCCCCCCCCCCCCCCTTCTTCCTCGCTAAAATTCCGCATTCGGAATGGAAATTTCGGAATTTATGGCATTCCCTACCCTTTCTCCCGAGATGGAGAGCTCTTATAAAATTCAATGTTCCGACCTTCCCCGGAGGGAGCAGAGCCCGGAAACATACTGTAACAAGTCCTCTCCTCTCGTTTATTAAATAAAATCCCTTGCCTCCTACTACCTGGTACACACATATTGCACGCACAACAGACAATATTATACACACGTGTACGTAACATGTTACTCTCTCTCTCCGAAATTCATCGGGAAGGGAAGAAAAGAACCCGGCTCCCTCGCACGTTGTACCCATTATACCGTACCTCGAACGGGAACTCTGCCCCGCGTAACGCACGAAAAATTCCCCGAAGCTCCTCCCCGGGGCCTCTATATAATTCAGAGGGAAACCTTTGTTTAAGCGTCGCGGGGATCGGGCGAAGAAAAAAAAAAGCGGCGAAATAAGAAGCCGCCCTTTGCATTTCGCCGGAGGAAAGAACAATCCCGCCCGTACGCCCCCGGAGAGATGACGGCAAACAATTTCCGTTCCTTCCGCAGCGAGCGCGTGGGATCCCTGAAAAATGAATGCACCCCCACGCGCGGGTAGGATACGCGAAAATAAGGGACCCCCGCGCTCCATTTGCATCCGATCGGCGGTGTATGTTTTTTTTTATTCGCCCGGGCGATTTTCCCCGTCTCACATGTACGCACGTATGTGGGCGAATTTTGCTGTACGTGTACATGTAGGAGGGGGGTGGGGGAATAAGCGTCCGCGAACGGCGCTCGTTTCTTATATTATTTCGCGAGCTATCGGGTCTCCCCCCCGTAGCACAGGTATCGCGCTACTCGTTCTTTCTCCTTTTATTTTCCTACGAAACGCCCTGCGAGTGGTGTCTGAATCACACATGCGGGAAAGGGGGGCTCGCGCTCGCGAAAGGAATTTCAAATCAAGTCCGTATTACATACGGTAGCTCCCCCTGTATTTTTGTTCTCGATATACGTGGTACGTATCCCCCCCCCCACGGCGATTTTTTCGCCCATTCGTGGAACTTTGGCGTATCTGTAAGGTGTATTCGATTAATTTTTAAACCAGCATAGGCTTCGATCCGATTGTAGCGGGTGGTGTTTTGGGGGAAGAAAGAAATGGAGCATCAATCCCCTATTTCAGCATAACGACGAAGGAGCAGGGGAAACTCCGATCTTGGCCGATCCATCCATTCTGGGTAATGTAACTGGAGGCAGTGAGCTGCAGTATGTAGTACGGAAAAGGAGAGAGCCCTGCAGCGCGGGATCGACCCCGAGGGTGAGATTCTGGTCGTGAATTGTGTGTGCAGGGATATGGAGAGGAGGTACAGTAAGTATACAGGTATCAGGGTCGTCGTCGACGTCGACTGCATTTGGTTATTTATGCATCTGTGTACTTTCGCTCGCCTCCGATGTAGATTCGACCGAGAGAGAGGGAAAGAGCGGAAAACGAGGAGAAGGAGGAGGAGGAGAGACACAGCGGAGCTTCGGTACTCGTACAAGATGATACGAGCGCGGATGCGATCGATGTTTATAATATCCTGGCAAGGATCTTGCAGGTATTCCTCCTTTTCCCCTCTTTTTTACTCGTCCTCTCGTTGCTTGGTGCGGTGGGAGCAGTGAGTCTTTGTCTCCCCGGAGGTTGAAAACGAATGAGGGTCGAACATGATACGTGCCTCGTGCATGTGGTAATTTCATTTCTTTTTTCTCCTTCGTGAATTTTCATCGCATCAGTAGATTCCCAAGAGTCACGGTCAGGGCTGATTGCCCTTTTTTTCGTTAATGAAACTTTCGAGGAGCAGCACTCCCCGGTACGTCGATCGGCCTTGACCTTGGTTATCGCGATGCAAGCTCAAAGTGCGCGATGGAAACTCAAACAGAGGTTATACCAACACGTATGATTAATGATTCCTCTTTTTTGAATTTCTCATGAGGAAGAATCTTAATGGCATATCACGCGCAGTCGTTAAACGTTGTATACAGGGTAATAAACAACATCGTTAGCTGATTGTCGTTGTCGGTCAAGGTCACACACACACACACATCCACACTGACACTGACACTCGGTAAAGTGTACAACGAGTGTAATACTACACGTGGGTCACGGGATGTCGAAACAAAAACATGGTCGCGTGCAACAAGCATATCCATATGTATATATACATACCCCTTTTCGATTCTTATCGAAACGCGCGGGACGAGATATATCCCGGCGATGCTCATCTTTTATGCAGCAGCCGCACAGCTGCATCCATCCATCCTTCCCGTGAATTACGACGACAATGGAAATTTCGCGAAAGATGCAAATCAATCTCTCCCCCTTCGTATTGTACACGCGCGCGCATCGTTTTACATTTGCGGGCGAGCGAGCGAGATACATTTTTTTTTATCAATTACGCTTGCACCGTATGCCGCACGGAGCTCGCATGAAATTAAAATATCGCTCCTAATTGACGCGTTAATTACATGTATACTTGTACACAACCCCGCTAGCGTTGTTATATCGGCCGCTTGTTCCTCCACTCTCGTGTTTTAAGAAGTTTTCATTAAGCCAGCAAGTTCATTAATTAACGCACTCTATCTCACTCTCTCTGTTTCGAGTTATACGTTGTACCTGTAACCCTAGAGCGCGCGCGTATGACTGTCACCCGACTTGATTATTCTCCCCTCGGTTCGAATCAACATACAGTGCGATCTCTGCTTTTATTATTCAGCGTTTTTCCGACGAGGGGCGTGATTAAGATTCACCCCAGTCGCGTCGTTCGATCACGTGGATTATCTATACACGACACTCATACTCGCATGCAGGCGCGTTCAAAAGTTCCGCAACCCCATCGGCAGCCCGGACGCTCCTGCAAAGTTACAGAAAGTCCGGCAGCTGCAGAAATCTTCGCGTTGCCCGCAGCAAAGAGTGTTTCCCGCAAAGTGCCGAGTCGGACGTGCGCGTACACGGGGGGAGGGGGGGGGGGGCAAAGTGGAGCGCAAGAAAGTTACGCGCGGGTCGCGATCCGTCGTACGTATGAAACTACCGTACCGGAAGTTGATCGATCTTCCGTCCTTTCCGGAGGGTGCTTGGAAAAACAACGGCAGCGCTCGCTTTTCAAAACCCATCCGAAGACCCGGCCGCGGACGGTTGGAATAACTCTGCGCAACCTGCAAAGCGGCAAAAAAACCCAGGGCGGGAGGGGGGGGGAGAGAGAGTTATAAGACGGGGGGGTTCTCGGAAAAGAAGGCCGGGGTTACGCGCACCGGTGCGCCCGTGTTCGCGAGGCACCTCGAATTATAACGCGCTTCATCCCCCCCTCGCGGCAGAAGCGGGTACCGGTCACTCTCCAGACGTTTATCATCCCCCAGACTCCTCCGCCCGTGTTTTTCTCGCGTCTCTCGCTCCATCGCCAGTACAGCGTACAGGAGGCTCTTCTCGCTCGCAAGTACACGTGTATGTATATATAGATGTTGGATACGTTGGATCGAGATGGAGCGCAGTTTTTACCGTCCGTTCGCATGATGCAAGGTGTAAGCTGCTCTGCCGGCGAGCGATCGTTTTGCGACGCTAAACCTGCGCGATCTTTAACCGTGTAGAAGAACCTTCGTAAAAGGAATTTCGATTCGACCTTGCTGGAAAGCGGTCGCCCCTGTTCTTTTGATTTTCGGACTCGTTGGCCAAGAGATAGCGTCCTTCCTGACCCCACCACCGCCGCCGCCGCCGCGGGTTTTTCCCGCATTCCTGATTCAAACACGAAAACACACTCCTCACACCCACCCCGAAAGCGGGCGTACGTGCCCAAGACACGCACGCGCGCGCATAATGTATCTCGGGGGGGGGGGGGGGGGGGGGGGGGGGCCCGGGCCCCCCCCCCGGCCGGCCGCGCGGCGCCCCCGCCCGCCCGCGCGGGCGCGTGGGTGCCCGGGGGGGGGGGGGGGGGGGGGTGGAAGGAGCCGGTCACGTGGTTCTCATAAAAATTTTCTCGAGGGCCTCCCTCCCCCCCTTCTTTTAACGAAATTCCCCGATCGTGTGCTGCTGCTTCTCTCGAAACTAGCCTCGTTATTTATTGAGGGGAAGGAGGAGGAGGACGAAGGCAGCGGCTATTGGTTTTTACAGGGGAGGAGAGTGTACATGTATATAGGAGGCAGGACGCGATGATCCGAGCGAACGATCCGGATGGTTTTGCCACCCCCTCCTCCTCCTCCGCCGCTCTGGCCGTTTGAATTTTAAATGAGCCCTGTACCGTGCTGGCTGCGCGGAGGGAGCCGGGGGGGGGGGGGGGGGGGGAAGGGGTAATGGGCGCGAGGGTGGAAGGTAAGTAGCGTCTATACATACGTACACGCGGGGTAAGCACGAGAGTTCGCCTATGGGATGATTCTTTATGCTCGGGACGAGCCGGCCTTCGTGCACACCCGGGCGCTGAGCAGCGAGAGTGTGTGCTTGTATACATGTTTACCGCCGCGCGCGGGCCGAGCGATCCCTATCGAAATTGGATGGCCCGCGGGGGGAAGGTGTATAATATGATGAAACAATCGTCGAGCGAGTTATTGTTGCAATTCGTGCCGCCCGGATGGACTGGATTTCTTTCCCTCCGCGGACTCCTGCCACCACCTCTCGCGGATTCGTCCCACTCCGCGTTTGCATATCAACGTGTATTATCAGCGGATCAAAAAGTATAGCTTCTTCCTTCTGTGACCATATCTCGTCCGGTGTGCACAAACTCCTTGCCCTCGAGTCCGCCCGTCGTCGAAGGCCCGGATTCGCGGACGGGGAATCCAATAAAGGAGCCCCCCGTGCGTCGAGGGGCACAATGATATCTCCATCGCGCATACCTCCGGCTCGTAGGATACACCGCTCGGGGGTGGGGGGCGTACTTTTAATAAACGAGCCACGGCAAGGAGGTGGGGGGAAGTGCGCTGACCGAGCGAGCACGGCAGGGATATTTACGGCGAGTACGCGTTTTTGACGCTCCGGAGCCGGGAGGAGGAGGATCCTGGCGGCCGTGGCCCTCGGGACGGGGAGAACTTGCGTTTGCGTATCGGGTGGAATTATCGAGTTGCCGAGCGAAATTCTTTTTTTTTTTTTTCTCTCGTCCACCTTCCGGGACCGGCGGAATTTCCGAGGAACAGCCCCCCGCACGGCGGAGGAAGGAAATATACGCGGAGGCATTGTTCAAACGTTAATTTATTCATCGCGTCTGCTCGCGCGCGCGGCCGGAGTATAGGCGGGGCGGGTGGGGGGGGGGGGGGGGGGGGGGGGGGGGGGGGGGGGGGGGGGGGGGGGGGGGGGGGGGGGGGGGGGGGGGGGGGGGGGGGGGGGGGGGGGCGCTTAATCTTCATAAAATCTTCATAAAATCATATGCCCTTCGCAAGCTCGCCGGCTTTTCTCTCAGCGCCGACAGCGGCGGGCGTCTCGCTTTGTTTCCACCGCGCTCCTTCTTCTGCTGCTGCTGCTGAACTCTGGTTCCCTGCTGCAGCGTACGTCGTTTTTCCCCGAGTCTCCTAATTTCCCGACGCGTCGCCTCTGTGTAATATCCTCGCGCCTCGGAAAACCGTCCTTCTTCGTTACACTCTCTCTCTCCGTGCCTTCGGAGCTCCTCCTTTTCTTCCTGGCTCTTCCGCGGCTGGCTGTGTGTTTTCCTTTTTTCAACACCAGTTGGGGGCCCCTCGCGCCGAGATCCTTTTCTTCTTTTTTTTTTCGCTCGGCGAGTGCTGTCGAGTCACGCGCACTCTATTACCGCACAACGGAGAGTCGAGCGCGAAAGACAAATTGAAATTCAGTTTGGGTCCAAGGGTGCAACCCTTTTTTTCCTCCTTTCTTTTTTCCCGCATCCCTGAGATTAACTCTGGTAAAGAAGTCAGGCGGTGTGTTTAGAAGCTACTGTGTTGGCTTTTTCTTTTGCCCCCAGCACCGTTATGTACGTACAAATCTGGTTGGAGCCGAGATCTGTTGTGGTGCACGGCACGAAATTTACTCGGAATATTATTTATCGACGACAAAAAGCGCATCGCTCAATCTTACCCCGCTGCTGCGCACGCACGATATATTATATCGTAAACACATCATCGTTTATCCTTCCATAACTATATTTACACACCACCAGACGGGCTATCGTAAAAACCATAAGCTCTCAACAAACGCCGAGGCAGCAATGAAGCCATACGGGAAACAACTACAATAGCAGCAGCAGTAGTCATGACACGTCACCTCGGGACAAACGGACGTAAAGAACCGTACTTGTGCAAGCCAGCCGACCAGGAGGAAAAAAAAACAAAACAATTACATTCGGCCGTAAAGATGCCCGAAGGCCCGTACGAAAGAACTCGCTGCAGGCTATAACTAGCTCAGGCATATCTGTCTTTTCATCTTTTCTACCTGCACAGCATACGCAGGGTTTCTCTCTTTTAGCCCAGAGCTGCTGCTGCTTCTACTGAAGTTGCACGTATAATGTACCCACACACACACACACTCACACACAGAGTTCAGTACACTTGGGCGCCCCGACAGTCGGCTCTTTCGTCATTACACGTGCATTACGCAGCCTCTCCACCATCAGATCTTCCATCTTTATCTCTCTCTCTGCTGGCGAAGGGGTGTTTTCCGTTCCATGAGCCTCCTTCTCGCGAAACGAGCCGAACAGAAGCCGGCTCAAGTTCTACGTATACACGCGCGCCTAATTCTCCCCTCTGTGGTGTAATGCGGCGTTGCTGCGGGCGTTGCGGGAGATTTTTGATTTCGTGAGACATTTATAGTGGCCTCTCTTTCCATTGATTATTTGAACAAGTGCGTCGGCTCGATTACCGATATCACGATTGGAAACACTAGAGCGGCCGACTGTGTCCCGTCTTACCGTAATCAACTGTATCTACTTGACGAGCACACTGTAATGTGAGCAGCAATGTCTTACCGTACTCGGCTGCATCTACTTTACGGCGAGCGTCTCGGCTCAGAGGAGTTTCCCTGTTCTTTTACCATACGTATACCTCCATCATCACGAAGATTATGAAGAGGACGAAACAACATTGAGGAAACATTCTCGTTCTTCAAGAACGCCGAGATAAAAGTCGCCGCGAGTAAGTCCCTGATGGCGAAAACCGTCGCCTCTCGAGCGCAAAGAGGGTACATATTACGATGTCATTTTTGTCGATCTCATGCGTAGTAGCAGAGTAGCGGACGAATGGTTCCGAAGGAGGGAAGGATAAGGAATATATAGTACAGCTATAGATAAGGACAGACGTCCTCCTCGGCAAGTGTCTAAATTTTCAGGAGCCATTTTCTCTTCCATTTCTGCACTAGATATTTTTCATCAACGATGCTTAATCTTCGCTCATCCGAACGATCATCAACAGCTCGTACGTACAACGAGTCCGCGGCAGAAACGCCGAGCGTATAACACGATACACATAACGCACTCCGCTCGCCCGGTAGTATCTTCGCCCCGACCGCAAAAGACAATCGGAAACTACATCCCCGCTCTCGCCTCCCGCATTACAGCGGCAGTTCGCTCTCGCGCGCACCTACCCGCACACATGCCCACCCAGCTCGCTGCGCGTAAAATATACACGACTCGGCGCATCTCGTTAAATTAAACGAGTCTCCTCGGAGCTCCCTTCCTCGCTAGCCTAGCTCCCGTTGTAAGATTAAACACGCGCGTACGTAATGCAACTCGCGAGCGCGCGCACGTCCCGAAAACTTCCGAGTCTCGCCGTGGTATTAAGTACCGACAGCCAGACGTACGCAGCCTTCCTGCACATACGCCGGGAGAAGGAGCCTGCAATCCTTAATCTTTGTCTCTCGAGTGCACGCGCGCGCGCTCGCTCCCTGCTGCTGCTGCTGCTCCTCGGAATCTCATAACCGTAATTGAGTTATGAATTTTTCAGAGGAGCCCGCGTCTACGAGAGCGCGGGGGGATGTATAGTCTCTGCTGTTATCAGGGAGGGGGGGGGGGGGTGGCCCGAAATGGCTTTTCACTTAATTTCTGGCCCCGGCCTGAATTGCCTCGTTAACAATGCTAATCAAAATTCCCCTATACCCTGCGCCGCCGATGCTCGGTAGGTGCGGGGGTGTACCTACGACGACGACGACGAATCTTGGCGGGGTCGTGTGGATGGAATATACACTGCAACAACTTTCCCGGTACTCGATTTGCACAATTTACGAGCGCCGCCCACCCCCTTCCGCAGCTTATTCACCTTCTTCGTCCGACGGAGAGAAAGAGGGAATCCAGGAAGAAAATAACGTCGGGGTTGAAAGGGATGGAGTCCCTCTCGCTCTCTCCGGGCTCTTTAACCGTTTTGTGTAATTGTCCCCGGCAAAGATGAGCCAAGGGGGGGCGGGGTAAGAGTATTTACGTATACGCGCACTGCTGCACGTATTATGCGAGGGAGCGTATACGTACCTACGTACATACGTACAGGGAGTAATGAGCGGTGCTGCTTCCCTCTCAGGTAGAAGATATTCACCTATATAATATGTATATGTATATGTATATAAGAAGAAGGAGAAGAAGAAGAAGTCGAGTGCACGGGCATAACGACGGCAGCTGGAGTGGATACGGGGATCTTTCCGTATGGGAGGAGGGAGGCGAGAGATGCTGCTGCTGCTGCTGTTGCGCTCTCTGTACGTGTGTATACCGTGTACGTGCGGCGCAGTTGTTGGGAGAGCAGAGTAAGGGAGAAGATGGGATGAAGATGGAACGAAATGAGACGACGCGAATGAAGTACGTGCCTCCTTCTTCGCTGCTCCTCGCTATCCCCAGATGTTGGGCGCTGCTGCTGTATCTCGTATGTATATGTATGTACGCTCCAGAGAGTGGCGAGACTACTGCTGCTTCTGCTGCTGCTTCTGGTATCGAGGAGGGGGAAAGAGGACGGATATTTATCTCTCGCCGAGATGAGTCCGAGCCTGCGAAATCTCAATAGGGCTTTTTTTTTTTTTTTTTTTTTTGTTGTTTTTTTTTTGTTTTTTTTTTTTTTTTTTTTTTTTTTTTTTTTTCTCGAAGGTGTATAGGGGCTTTTAATCGTTTTTTTTGTGATCTTCCGTAAAGTCTCTTGGATGGTGTATTTTTAACTTTTCATGAATTATTTCGATTCCATGAAATGAGGAAATACTGTGCGTCTGTTGTGTAAATTTAATAATGCTGTAACATTTAATTTCCCCAAACGGCAATAAAAACAACATAGTCGGAAAGCACTAATGAAAAATACTGATTTCCATATATAGTATGCTACGATAATAATATTATACATCAGTGTCGTGCATAGTGCGTACCGAGTGTATGGAACAGTGTGTATTGTCCCTCGAACAACAATAGACTCGTCACTCCCGCACTGCACGTATATTGGACGGCCTGTATACTGCAACACACGTGGATTTTTCATTTTTATTTCCCCGATCAGACTCACGCGTCCATTTGCACTTCACTACGGTACATACTGCATACGCGACGGCCAACCTTTTTTCCTCCCCCTTTTTTATATCCACAGACACAGACGCGCTTGCTCGCAAATAACAAAATGAAAAAACAAAACAGCAGCAGCGCACGCGATATCTCGAGCGGAACATCTGTGGCTCGCGAATCCGTGTGTGCTCTTCGTCTCTCTCTCTCTCTCTCTTTGTCTAGTTTGTTGAACCCGAAGAGCGCAATCCCCCCCCCCTCCCTTTCACAGTACGTACACATGCACACACATACTCACGCGCGGGCGCACAACAACGACACTTTTGCCGGGCGCGATAAAATCGTGCGTTTATCATGGCGTCGTTCATGACTTATTCAATGCGCGCAGGACGCCGCGGAGCATAAATGCGCCTCTCCACCTCCTCCTCGTCCCTAGCTTTATGTGCATGTTATTACGTATATATATATATATATATATATGTATATACACACCACGCGCGAAACCTCTTTCTCGCTCGCGTGATGGGAATGGGAGCGTTATGTGCTCCACCTCCGCTGCGTGTATCTATATATACCGGGCCGCTGATTATTATTGCCAAGAGGCCGTCCGCCGGCTTCTTCTTATACTTCTCCCCGCACACACTCCCATACTCGCCCGAAATGACGAATGCTTCCTCTTTCGATTTGTCAAGGCGCCACCGCCCCGCTCGTTTCGCCGCGCCGTTTCTTCCCCCCCCCCCCCCTCCCCCCTCCCGTCCTTTTGGGCACATAAATTTGACGGATGGACGTGCGGGCTCGAGTGCGCCGATTACCCCCCGCCATCCATGCAGGAATGCAACGTAGCGCCCTTGCACGCCACCGCGCCGTTATGTTGCACACATATATAATACACACAGAGCTGCATGGGCCTCGTTATTGCGCCACGCCTTCTTTATGGCGCCCGCGCGTGTAGGGTTACGCGCGCTGCTCGCGACGGGCGCCAGATGCTATATACATGCGTTGGGGATTTGATATGCGAGAATACTGCGCGGACAGTGTTGGGCATCGTATGGGCGCGGAGCACGTTGGTGAAAGAAAAATCGCGTCAATGACGTGAAAATAAAATTTTCGATGGACAGCTCATGTCCAGAGTTTGGAAATAATGTGCAATGGAGAGATGGGACATGAATACATCCGTATGGAGAGGACGGAGCAATCGGGAGAGGAGTGGGGTGTCCCGGCAAAAAAAAAAGCAGAGTGCCAGGCCGCAGGGAAAGGATGAGGAAGAACTACCTACAGCGCGACACGTGTATATGCCACACGCGCGGCGCACACTGCTATAGTACTACCCCACAACGCGCGGCGTATCGATTCGCACGAGCAGCGCGTCTCTGATGGTCGTCGTCATCCTTCCGTTCCTGCTCGTGGGTAAAAAGGTAAGCCCGTGTGTAGCACACGCGCGCGCAAATACACACAGAGGCAGAGGGAAAGCCGCAAAACCGCAAAAGGCGTGACCCCCCGCTCGCTTGGAAAATCGTTGCCACCGCCG
Organism: Copidosoma aretas; assembly: GCA_030522625.1. Classification (NCBI taxonomy): domain Eukaryota; kingdom Metazoa; phylum Arthropoda; class Insecta; order Hymenoptera; family Encyrtidae; genus Copidosoma; species Copidosoma aretas. Next base: position 15,900 of record JAPYYV010033278.1, on the reverse strand, counting down.
CCGCTGCTTTCCTGTCTGTCTGTATGCTTATACATATATACGTATGCTGATGGTCGTGCAAGTACAGCCACATGCACATGTACACGAACGGCGATAAACGCGGCGCGTTGGCTGTATACCCGCAGTAACTATCTATACGCACAAGAGACCGGGCGACCTGCGTCTGATGCCACCCCCCCACGTTGGTCGCGCGCGTGACGATACCGCGCGCGCTTATCGATTATTCGCCAGGTGAGCCGTTGGGGGGGGGCGGGGGGGGGGGGGGGGGGGGGGGGGGGGGGGGCGGGGGGGGGGGGGGGGGGGGGGAACGATGCGAACGTACAAGTTGTACCTTCCTCGCTTGAGTAGTGGAAAATGGGGCGGCTCTTTTTTTTCTGCCCAACAGTGCGTGTGTGCCCGATGACGAATCGCGCGAATCGCAAGATGTTTGGGAGTGACGGGTGCAGCGTAACGAACCGAGTAGGCGCGCGGCGACCGTACCGTGAATTTTCGCCTTTCAGCAATAGGTTGTAGTTTTTAACGTGGCTCTTGTGTACTCTTTTTATCGCAGGTACGCGCCGATTTTATTACTTTTGGTTGTAATGTAGGATCATCGAGGAGCGTGCAGTTTGGTGGAATTTCAACGTTTTAAAATAGCCCCGTAAAAATGTCAGGACGGCGGGTGCATACCTATATGCAGACTGGAGGTTCTCGAGGCTGAAAGAGGAAGGGGCCGCCGACGCCGGCCCTTTGGGCCTCGGATTTGTAAACAATGGCGCGATAAGTCGCCCGGGCGACGCGAAGCTGCACCGTGCGCAGAAGGAGAATCGGAGCGCGCGCGTGTGGTAGGCTCGGCTTTGGAATTAAACGCCTTTGGCGATTGATTTTTTTTTGGGGGAGGCGGAGGGTTTCGTTGCTTCAGTGAATTTATTTATTTTTACGGAGTCGGTGATTTAACTCGCCTCCGAGAGTTGAAATTCGGTGCCCTCGCTCACGGAAGGGGTTTAGGAATACTTTTTATACATGTATATTATACGCGACGATACGCGACACGAGTGAGGGAAATTTTATGGGAGAAACTTTTTTGTATGCGTTTCACGAGAGGTGAAATTATAGGGTACTCGCGAATAAATGGAAAATTAATGAAAGGGTTATTATTCCTCTGCCCTGCTTCGGTGCAATTTCAAAAGTTATTCACAAACGCGCGCGCCGGGCATGGGTCCCGTTTCAGGCGTTGTTGCCGCCGCCGGGGGGATTAAGTTTTTTTTTTTTTATACTGCTTACTCCAGTCGCGTACATTTTTCAAACGAACAAAAAACACAAAAGAAAATATTCGCATACGAATTAGCAATGCGCCTCGTACTTCAATACATCCATTTGTTGGTTACGGAAAATTGTTCACCATCTCCTCTATACGCGCGTCATTATATGTACTCTTTCATAATTATGCGCACACAGTTTGCGTTTTAAAATGATATTCAGTCACTGTATGCGTTGCAGCGTTGAAAACAACAGCGTCCGAGGGTCGTGATAAAACGATAGGAGAGAACGACCGATACGACGCAGAACGAAGCGTTGAATGCGCGAGATAATATCGTCACTGCCACGCATCGCGTTTGATATAACTACGTATACATGTGCGTATAATAACACTTGCCATTAAAATTAATGTCGATAAGTTACAAATGCTTGCGTTCCACGTCGAGTGTACAAACACATGCTATCTTCCCCCTCGGACTCATTTGTCCGCGCGCAATCGCTCCTCGCGAGTATCAATTCAATAAAGCGCCCCGCACTTCGCATCGTCAAGTATACTTATTCGTCGTGAAAATAAAATCCACCATTCGTAACAGAGCACTCCTTCTTTTTCATCCACAGCGTATCTTATCTCCACGATGATCAATAACGAAATCCAAGAACATCAACCTCTTCACGGTCTCTTTCTTTCTGCTACCGTTCCCATGATACAATATTTTCATAACCGCCTACCGCCACACGCTGCACCACACCGCCATGCTCTCGAGAGCAGAGTCACTGCACGCGCGCTACAACATCATACCGGAGACCAACTCTGTGGGCTCTTTGTCTCGCTGGCCCCGCCATCCGTATAACGTCGCGATTCTGCTCCTCCCGGGGCACGGTATTGTACAGGCTTCTTCTCTCTTTTTGCTCCTCCCGATGCACACGCGCGCGCGCTTACGTCTTGCTCCGAGCCCGTGTTTGTGTGGGTACTTTCGTTTTGCATTCCCCCTTTGCATGCGCGCATGTCCCAGTTTTCTTTCCTTTCTTTTCCCCGCGTGTTTCTGCCGTGACTCGACGATTTATCGGCGCTTTTTGCTCGCCGAGTGATCGATGCCCGAAGTGAAGTGTGTGCACGTTATAGGTACAGAGACTGTTGAGCCCGCGTATGTCGCTGCCGCGGAAGATTGAGATGAAAAATTAAAAGCTGCGCGGGCGCGGATCGATGGGCTTTTTGTTCTCTGTTGAACGTGAACCTGCGGATACGTGGGTGGGGTGCGCGCGGGGTTGTATGCGGGTTTTGCATCAGGGAAATGGATTTCGTCGTAGGCAGGCACAGTTGGTTGGAAAAGAAGCGATGTTTGAGCAATGTCGGTTTTGTTGTCAAACTTTTTGGTCAATGAATACGGGAAATTGAGTTTATCAAAGTACTGATGGTAAAGGTATAAAAAATGAAAACAAAATTTCCACCGTAACGTTTTCTATCATGTTATTGCTTATCTGTGCAAGTAATAGCGGCCCATCATTATTTATATGAATTTTAGTCCTTTCTTACACGTATGAAACATCGTATGGAGATCAAGATTTGAACACCTTCGGGGTGTAGAGGCGCGGCTGGGGGTCTTAATAATAACTTCATTAACTTGCCTCTCTATCACTTGTTCCACAAAGTGAAACAGCTCATGACACTTCACAAAACATACGCTACATGAAATTAGATTTGAATACGTTGATGGCATCACAACAGACTATATATAATCAAGTCGATAGAAATAATGTCAAAGTCTATAAGTTTACAGGCAACGAAAACCAAGCCGTTTAATCATTTTCTTTTTCTCACAGGATCCAATCGAAAAATATCACATAAATAATTATCGCTCCCGACAAGATGAACAAAAAAAAGTCTCACACAGTAACCCACACCAAGCGGCAAGTCGATCATTAGCGTTTGCAAAAGAATCGTCCACATCAAAGCATCCCCTTCCTCCCGCAAAGTTCCAATACCCTTTCTTCTCGCCCACGGAAATAAAAAAAAAGCTACCATCACTTGCCACACACACCGGCCCCACCGCGCCGGTTTCCCACATCACAGGCAAAACACACCACCTCCCCTTTCTCCTCTGGATAATACACATGCCCGTCACCACCATATCACCCCTAACCTTCATTTCCAAGACACCTCCTCCGCCTCATCCTCCCAAGCAGCTGCAAGCGCCGGAGCTCACCCTTCCACGGCAATTCATCAACGCGATAACGTTCGCAGGGGCATTACCGCGTTTTCCTCTATTGAAAAAAATAAGTCAGTCCCCCCTCCCTTCCACTATCCCGAGAACGCTGGAGTTTTGGTATTTCGGGGTCCCCGTCCGGGCGCCGAGCAATTCATCAACTTGATAGTATGCATCGTCTCTCGCCCTCCGCGCGGAGAGGGGGGGGGGGGGTAGCAGTGTAAGGCAGGGCCTCCAACGCGCGTAAGCCGGGTGGCATTAGGGATGCATGTATGCGCTGATCCTTAGCCAAGATACGGCTGGCAATACGTCAAGTCACTCTGAGAAAAATGCGCCTCTCCGCCCCCCCCCCGTAAACCTCCTCTCTTTCCCTGCTGCATGTATTATGTATGCGTCTGTCTGTGTGTGGCTCTCCGCCGCCCATGTACAGGCCAGAGCGGAAGGTCACTATCTTTCGACTCTTCTTCCGTCCCCCTCGCGTCCGGGCGCTTCTCTTTTTACTCCCGCGCACAGGGATATGTACGCGGGTGAGCGTGATTTTCCCGGATTATGCTCGAAAATTGCCCGAGGATTTATCCACACGCATCGGCACGCGCGTTATGTACACCCTGTACTATATACGTATATATGTACGTCACATAGCGATGAGAGGATAGTACGGAATGGGGCGGCCGATATTCTGCAGAAATGACAGGGTAAAACCAATTTTCGACAGTCGTGATGAATCGCTTTGCATTTTACGAGGCTGTATGACCTACGGGTGGGTATAGGTGTGGGTATACAAGGTACGCCTGACTCGCTCCATCACCCACCACCATCACCACCTCGATCACCACCGCTGCGTTGTGGGTGATGTTTTTATTGAAAAATGACTTTTTCCGATGGTGTTGGAGGGGCTTCGACGAATGAAGGGATGATGATGCGTTCGATGATGATGATGTCTATTACAGAGCCTGTCGATTCGGAGGGGGTGGGGGGGGGGGGCAGGGTATTAATTGTAATTGACGGTTATAGGGGGGACGTGACACACTCTCTGGTTGTCATCGTCGATATTGGAAATCAATCGTGCGGGTGTATGACAAATGGTGTGACGCGCAGTTTTCCACGTACGTGTGTGCGTATTGATATACGAATCTCGATGTACGGATGTCGACGTAGGTATATCCTTAAATTAGCGTAGGCTGAATAATGGATTAATTATTGTAATAACCGAAATGTGATTTACCCGTTCCTGAGTGTGGGTACCCATATATATGTACCCACGATATTCGTGCAGAAGGGGTGGCTGGCTGGCTGCAGGCTTTGACAATGTCGCTCTTGGTATAATCATTGTGATGAATTGTACGTCGGTAATCCGGGGATTAATGGCGGATCATGAAGGATCATGAATACGCCCGCGGTTGTAGGTATAGGTATACGTATATATATAATGCAGTCGGCAAAAGCGGATCTGCTTCTAGTATACATGTATATTATGATGCTATAGGAACGCAGGGGACTTCGGGTGGCATTGATAAGCTTTACCTGCAACAGTTGTACTTAGTTGTGTGTGTGTGCGTATTCGTAAAAACTGTTTTCATAAGATTTTTATTGTTTGATAAGTATATGAAACCACGTTATTTGCACCAAAGTCATTTCGAATGAGAAATAAGTTTGAGTCGCCCTATATGTTTGGAACGATGTTGTCGGATTTTAATTATTTTGTTTTAAATTCATTATTATAATATTTTTTTCTCAAATATCTTTTGAGTGACTTTTTTTTTTAATCAACCTACATCATATATGTTTTTCACGCAACTTTTCTATTACACCTCACGTGTGTGGTCGTGTAATTGTGAAGCTTATTCGTGCCTACAAAACGGCGTAATACAATTGCACAGCATTACTAACGATCGGCGATATTTTTGGACCAACTGTATACCTCGACTCGTTCGGCTTTGCCTCGCGATTCCTTCTCATCCGCGTCGATAACGATTCGCTTGTATCTATTTTTTTTTCCATTTTCCTGCAAACAGATATACAGCGAGCGAAACGCACCAAGCGCCTAAGTAATCGGCCTGGCAAACAGCAGCTCTTTCACTCTACTTTCCCGACCTAGAAAAAATCGAAGATAAAAGACGAGCGCCGATAGCGCTGCTCCTCTCTTCGTAGAAGAACAGCAAGCGCAAGCTGCTCCTCCTCGCGCGAGGGAGAGCTCGTGAATTATGAGGGATCGAAGCTCGCTGCGCGTATACGCACGTACAGGTCCGGCATAAGTCAGGCGTTCGTTTTTTTCCTCCTCCCCTCCTCGTTCGCCGCTCTCTCGGCGGAAAAAGTGGCGAGCCGGGCGCGAATAAACCACTTTTTGCGCCGGCTATCGTCCGCCGCCGCCGCCGCGCCTGCAGTGTTTTTGCGTCGTGGGTCTTGGGCTGCTCGGGAGAAAGAGAGGGAGGGAGCGAAAAAAATTAGAGGATCGTAAATTCAATAACAAGCCGGGGAATAAGGGAAGCTGCTGGAGGTGGAGGAGGATTCCGTTGCTCTTGTCTTTTTGTTTTTGGACTCGTGGAAGTTTCGCGTGCAGCGGCGAAGATTGTTTTTTGGAGTTACGCGAAGGGCGTGAGTCGAATTTTTTTTATATACTCTTGTATTAATATTCATCAATGTAGAGTGCAATCGAGGTATTCTCTGGTTTTTAAATAAGCTTGTGTTGCGTATGAGGAGGGAATACTCAACGTTTTCGTAACTTCGTATCAGATAGGCGCATGGATCACTAGAATCACGAGCAAGACATCTCTTAACTGCAGCGCGTCAGCAGTCCATTAATCCTGCGACTGTATGGTAATTTTTCAAAACATTGTGCAAAAATCGTTTGTGTATTCCCATGCTTGCAAATTAATTCGAGAACCAGACGCGGTTAGACCACACGGCTTGAACATACATTTTTTACGCCTTACATGATTGTACTTACGCAACGCCAGGCAACGAGATCCAGAGCCAGATGACCGCGATATACGTCCGACGCGCGTATTATAAATAAAGAAGCCATTTGTTATTATCGTCTCACGCGCGAGCACGTTGTCCCCGCAACTTACGAGAGCCAATATTATCGCTTCTTCGCGACTCTATTCTCGGGCGAATCACTCGACGGGAATTAATCATAATTGCAAAGTGCGCAGTGTTGATGTTATATATACACCAAGACGGAGAGCGAGAAAGAGATAAGCACCTGGGAATAACAAAGGGATTAATTACGAGCGCGCCAGCCTCTCTCACTCATTTCTGCATTTTTTCCTGTAGTTGTGCTCCCGCTCTCTGTGATTAGCAATTTTCATTAGCTCCGTTTAGTCGGCGCGCAAATGTGTACCCGATGCGACGTCTCAGCTAGTCGAAGGATGTATATTATGCTCTTGCAGTGTCATTCGATCGCTCGCGTGACTGTTATTGGGTACTTGGTGTCGAAATTTCGACCAGTGCGAGCCGAGATCGAGTCGTCGAGAGAGAGAGAGAAAAAAAAAAGTCAGACGATGCATCGCAGAACAAATGGTATAGAGCTAGAGAGAGAGGAAAACCTCAAACCGCACGGCGACGACGCGAAATTTAATTAAAGCACACACAATCGCACAGCAACAACCAACCAACGAACGAGCGAACGAGCGCGCCTTGATGAATACTCATGAAACGGCCGGAGGGGCTGGGTGGCGTACTGTGATGTGTATTATACACACGCGCTGCACGTACACCCGCACCCGGCCGCAGAGATTTTCTTTTCACTCGTGATGATAAACAGGATGACGGCGCGGAAAAGGGCGGTGGGGGACTAACGGCGAAAAAATTGTTCGCGCCGCCCGTGATTTTTCAAGCGAAACGCGCCCCCTCAGCGGGACGCTCCGTCTTCGTTCTGCACGCGAGATTAATTCCATCGTCGCGCGCGCGTGTGAAAAGATCGGGCGCGGGCAAGTAGCTGCGCCCCCCCTCCCCTTACGCGGACGGGCCTTACGCTCGGACCCTTCGCCGCGTCCGATGGGGCGTCCTTTCGCCCAGCCCCGCGAGCGCCAATTTGACTGACAAACGAGGAAACGCCCGTCGTCGTCGTCGCCGCGGCGGCGGCGGCGGCGGAGATTTCCCGGGGAGAAAATTCACGCCCAGCTGAGTAACGTTACGGATAACGGCACTTCGCCCGGGGAAAAGCGGGGAGGCGCTTTTAGCTCGGGGAAAAAATCATTTTTCACCGGCCAGAGAAAGAACGGGATGGTATATACATACGCGCTCGATGGATCCGTGAAAAACGAAACTCGGCGCCGTGGGGGGTGGTGGTTTTTTTTTTTATATCCGTTGCGCGCCTGACAAATAGTTTTCAGTTTTTTCCTTTGAGGCTGAAAAGGGTCGGCTTTGGCGATTGTGCGGATTGAATTCGGCACTGTATGGGCATTCTAATTTCGAACCTGCCAGAAAATTGTAAATAATGAACAATTCAGGTTTCGGACTCGGTGTTTGTTGCGCCAGAGAATCGTGAAAATCGAACCGCGATGCAAGTACACAAATTGAGTATGGTACGACATATAGGTGGACAGTATAGAAACAAAATCAAAAAATGTCACACCAGCACGAAGTCAAGCTCGCCACAGGATTAAAAAATGAAAAAAAAAAGAGTCCCGAGATCGCGCTCGCGGTCAGGCAGCAAATCAACCGAGCGCTCGTGAGTGCTTTTTCCGCAGCGGTCCGGCGTCGTCGTGTACTTATGCCACTCGTGCGGCCGATCGTGACTCGTGCGCGTCGTGCACAGCCAGTCTCACCCTCCTCGCCTGCTGCAGTGGCCTGACACCTTTCACTCTTCGACTCTCCCGGTAAAAATTTTTTTTCTTCTCCTCCGTCTTCCGAGGTTGTAAAAATACAGCCCATCCGTATACTTTTGCCTATCGCGTAAAAGAAAAAAAAATGCCCAAGGCACGGCTTGCGATTGTTGCTCGAACCCGTACCGTATACTGCCCGGTATTTAATCACAGAATAAAGATGATAAGATTTATTAACCCTTGACTAACTCCAAATCCCGGAAATGTGCAAAATTTCTACTGAATTACAAATAAATTTTCGACACAAATGCGCAATGTCATGATTCAACATCCACTAGATTACTGACCTATGCCATCTAATAAATCACAAAATATATTGAGTAAAAATTAACGAGAAATTTTTCTTCGTTACAGGTACGTGCCAAAATCTGTTTTCCATCACTATCGCGTACACGTAAGTGGTATTATATCATTTCCCATAAATACTTTACCTATAAATACCTTTCCGCGATAATTATAATTGCCTATCGGCGAAAAAGCCACTATCACGTGGAGAAAATACGTGCACTGCTACGAAATAAGGAATGTGTATTTATACCCAATCGGAATCCATTAAATTGTCTCAATTTATCGGCGATAAACAGCGTGAAATCAATAAAACGTAAACGCTCACTATATCACCGTACGAGCGCGTATATAGGGGCGCATGATTTTTCACCGCGATTCGAGTCTCACGCGCGTGAAAGTCGAGGCTTTCACGCCGAGAAAAGGGGATACGGCATGAAAATCGCGGTGCGGTCAATCGTTTATTGCACAAATATACATATAGACGCGCGCACGCACCGGCTAGCTGTAACTGCTTTTCGCATATATATATATATATATATATATAAGGTCTCACGGACGTACAGGCCATTGTTTTCCACAACTCTTGGGTTCTCTATTAGCGCTAACCTTGTTTCGATTTATATGCCTCCGTACAATTATATGTATACGCGCGTTTTCGAAAGTCGGTAGGATTTTTCTTCGCTTTAATTTCATTTCCTGAAATGGCAATGGCAATAAACATACCATTCGTGCAGCGCCTTTCATAACTGTGAGATTTTTTTTGGTTTTAAGAAAAAAACTTCAACTTCCACAACTAGATTCGGGCCATTTCGTAAGTATATTACTTCAACAGAAAAAAAGTTCAAACTCGATTTCCGTATCGGGGCGGGAAGAATTTCTTTCTTTCAAATTTCAAACTCGATTCCTTTTTTCGATCCGAAAATCTCGGGCAGCGCAGTTTCATTTGAATTTCAATCAGGCCCAGGAACTGCATCGAGCGACATCTCCCAACCACCTTTTATATACACACACAGCGTATAACAAGGTTCCGCAAGACAAGCTCCGACGATGGACTGCGCTTTTCCGAAACTCCATCCCAAAAGTATCACTCCCCGAGCTCGACAGACCTAACGAACTCCCTAACGAACGGCCATCACGACCGAAAAAAAAAAAAGCCCTCCCGTCCACAAATCATCGCCCACCCAATTCCCTCCCCGAAAGACTCGTTTTTCCTCCCTAAAATTGCTCGACCGCGAACAGAGGGAGAGAGAGAGTCCTTTGGTCGCGACCTCGTCAGCCGTCGTCTTCGCCTCCTCCTCCTTTAACCCCCGACTATATACCATATACCCGTCGCCGTTTCGAATCCAATTAAAGTTTCCATCTTCCTCCTTGTCTCATCGTCGTCGTCGTCGTCCTCGCCGCTGCCGCAGCCGACAGTTCGCTTCCTCTCCACTTGGTTGGCCCGTTACGCCTTACTTCTCTCCTTCACTGTGCAATGAGTGTATATAAAATACACGTATAGGTAGGAGGTACGTACTTCTCTCCCTTTTTCCTTCCTTGGTTACTACTACACTTCTTCTTCTTCTTCTCCGCCTCCCCTCCTTTTTTTTTTTTTTTTTTTTTCATATATATAGTGTTTATCTTGTCTCTTTCCAGGAACGAGCTTTTCCCTTTCCGCTCGCGCTCCTTCGCTGACTGGCTGGTCGACGGCAATTGTGTTGCGCTGCTGATGCCTGATGTAATTATGGCTTTACACTTTGTCGACGACCGGGAAGAGTGGGCTTTTGCGGAACGCGGGGCGGGGGGTGTTTGTTGCCTTTGGGTTCCGCGTTAATGGGGGGATGAATTATTCAGGGGCCCTTTTTTGCTTCTCTCTCGGTGCGTATGAGTATTGTGAGCGAAAAAATCCCGAGCGCGCGTATAGTGTTTTGTATGCACGTTCTCATTGCGCGAATATGAAAATGAAGCAATAAATACAAGCGGAAATTGCTCTCGATCGCCATCGCGTTTCGGGTGTAATGGATTAACGGTGGCTGTTAACGATCTCGGCTGTTTGGGTAATTAGGCAAAAACTCGCAAAAAATCAGAGAAACGGAGAGAATGGAATTTGATCGCCGCGCGTTGAACGCTATTATAGGGGAAATCTCGTGTCCGCACCGTGACGATCTCTGAAGATACGTACATTATATACTTGCAAATAATATAACAACGCTCTAATGGGCGATTCGAGGAATCCCGTCTGATGTTCATCTTGCATTATACTGCACACACTCCGTGCTTTTTCCCTCTCTTTCCACTCATTTATTCTAATGATACTTGTTGTTGTTGTTGTTGTTGTTGTTGTTGTTGTTGTTATTGTTGTTGTTACTCTCTGCAGTTGTGTTGCGCAGAAAAAAAAGTAGGTACTCGCGTGCGGATACTCGTATCATTGTAGCCGGGGATAATTGAAATAATGATTTCGATTCGCCCAGATCTCGGATTAGAACTTCTTCGCTCGTCGTTACAAATATTAGACAGCAGCCGTGCCTATTACACAGTTTCCGGCGACCCAACGGAAAATTACTTATTTTTATCAGCGCGTTTTAAGTGCCCCGTGTAAATTACGAGGTAAATTATAAACACCAGGAATCCTCGTCACGGCTCAAAAACACACCGGTGGCTCGCGCTCCCGACGACGACGACCGAATGAAGCAATTATTTGAATATTCACTCTACGGCCCGCGTATAAAAAGCGGAGCGAAACGAAAGAGGGCAAAAAAAAGACCCATCAACAAGTACACGTGCACCTCGGCCCTCCGGCTCCCGAGCATCAAAATTAATTGACCGGTAAGTACTGAGGGCACATTTTCATTTAATACCTCGGCGCTGCTGTAAACAGCTCTCCCCGTCCAATTTAGCGGAGCGAAGCGCGATTAATCGCTCTATTTTCAACCGGCCGCGCGAAAGCATATACGAGAAGAGTATCCGACCCGGTATACAATATTAGCAAATTTTTCTCAATCATCCGAGAATCCAGAGTACCCATCGCACACAACACGGCAAAGGCCCCGCTAAAGAGTCGGCGCTCGCGCCATATTTTACCCTTCGCGGGCAAAAAGCTAAATGGATAATTGAAGAGCAGAGGGTAGGGGGGGGGGGGGGGGAAAGAGCCCCCCCGTCATAAGCTATTAAATCCGGTGCACGGGGGCTCGCCCGGCCGAGCGCGGAAGAATGGGAGCCTAATTGCGAATGCTCGAAACGCCTATGCAACTGCTGCTGCCGTCCGCGCGCGTGTGTGTGCGCTGGTCGACGCTTTTTCTTCCCATTCGTCTTACCCTCTTTTGTCAGTGAAACGTTGAGAAACGCGCTCTCGCCTGTATACGGCACTGCCCGCGCCACACCTGCCCCGTCCGAAGGCCATCCTCTTTTGCGATTGTTGGACGCGCGCCATTATCTCATCGCGCGCCGTTATACCCTGTAACGCGCGGCGAATAATAGTTGCGAGTTTTCCCAGCTATATAATATGCAGGCGAATAGTTCGCCCCGCGGTTCGTTGCCATACTAAACAACCGTTACACACTGGCACTCTAATACCCTCGAGCGCACTCAACTTCCGTATATTATATTCGTGCAGGAAACACAATCGAGCGTATTCCGACATTTTTGCCATAGTGTAGTAGTGGCGCACATATTACTGTCGGCTCGTAAAATGTATTCAAAATTCAAAAGCCCCCCCCCCCGAAGGCGGCGAACCTCGCAGTTGCCAATTTAGGCGCGCGGACTCGAACAGTTGGAATTTCTGGCTTTTACAGCGCTAGAGCGGGAAGCCCCGAGAAACTAGCTCTCTCCGAAGTGCAATTGGGCCGAAGTTGCGCCGACTTTTGATGAGCGGCTTTCGAGAGGTGAGAGTGAGTTACAATTCAAACGCAATGATTATTGTCCATCGTAATGAGGTTGGTGTTGTTCTTCTTCTTTTTTAACTTCTGCTTGTTACTCAGCGTGCACGTTTGTTAAAATTTAATGTGACCGCTTGGATGTGAGGGAGATAAACAAGATTAGATACACGTACGAGCTGGGTATAATATAATATATATTACGTGCACTTTATATAGCAGGCAACAAAAGGACCATTAGATACACTATAATTATACAGCCGGGCAACACCGCACACTGTATTTTCTAGGCGTCAAGTCTATACTTACTTACTTACTTACATTCCATCCCGATCGTGTTCTGCTCCTCTTAATCCAAGTATACATGGGTCATTTCACGAAAAACGGGATATTTCGGTATGTAAAATAGGATTTTCAAAGTTTAGTGTATAGAATTTTTTTATTTTATTTTCTACCTTATGTAAGATGAAAACTAACTGGAAAATTTTTCGCTTGGCTCTATTGTCATTTATAGAAAACACATGTTAATTTAAATGGGGTTAGACAAAAAAATTTTTAAACCATTATGGTAATGGTATTTTTTTTGGCAATTCTAAAGCCCCAAATAAGAATTTTTTAACGAAATTTAGTTTGGTACACATGCATACTAGACGCTTTTATAGATACAGAACTCTACATATTCACGACAACCCTTATATCACTAGCCGCATTCGAATTTCTTAATAAAAAAAATTGGTCGATATGCTTGTTCGCTCTATTATGAAACATTGTCAGATTCAAATAATGGACCACTTGGCCCAACTAAATCATTTGTCTCGTGCAATAATTGAGATTTTTGGAAAATACAGCTTAAAAATTTTTCGAAGTTAACACATATTTATGCAGTATGACAGACTAAAAATTAAAATTGTAAATGCTTCGTGTTACGGTATTGACATTTTCGTCTGTTTTTTCCACCTTACGGCTAAGCAAACAATTTTTTAAATCATTTTGCACTATTTAAAAAAAGTTTTGACTCTAAATAATAAAATGCGTTGTTTATAAACATAGGCTTTATGAAATATCGCAGTTACTGTAAAATGGCCCATATATACGTTATTAAAAACTACTCTGTTCGAGTTTCGTGTGTTGTCAATGATGTTACATTGATTGTTAATTATTCGTTAATGTTTATTAACTTATTTGTGTGAATATTGTATGATAAAATAACTAAATATGAAGACATCTTTATTATATAACTTATCATTGTATTACATTATATAATATATGTATACTTTATTTAAAATTACTCTATTAAAGTTTCAAGTGTAAGATAAGTCTACTCACAAAATATAATCTCTTCATTTCTTACTCTGTTGTTGATCGTTTACTGCTCAGTAAATACGTGTTTACTCGACGAATGACTAGATCACACTGTAAAGAAAACATCGGGCGAGCGGCGCAGCTTATTGCGCAGTATAGAGTGCGCACCTCAGCTAGGTCACTGACCACTGACTCATTCAGCTGACTAAGCTCACAGTGTGATTTAGTCATTCGTCGAGTGAACACGTATTGTACTGAGCAGCAAGAAATCAACAATAAGGAGATTATTTTTCGTGAGTAGACTTATTTTACACTTGAAACGTATATAGAGTAGTTTTTTATAACATATACCTAAATAATGTATTTATATAATATAATTATTAATAGAAGTATACGTTTGTATACTCATAGTAAAGTCTGTAAATTCACTACATAATAAATGCACGAGTCAAAAACGGGATATCTTTGTGTGTTAAATAGGATTTTTAAAACTTAGTGTTTAGAATATTTCTATTATATTTTTTCTATGTTATGGGATGTAAAAACTAGCCACAAACTGTGGACCGGGCTCTATGGTCATTTTTCGAAAACACATGCTTATTTACCTGGGATTTTTAAAAAACTTGAAAAAAGCATTACGGTAACAACAATTCTGTCATTACTGTATTTAACTGTAACGGTACTTTTTTGGCAATTCTGAGGCTTAAATAACAATTTTTCAACGAAATTTAGTTTGGTACATATGTGCACTATACGCCTTCGTAGATACAGAACTCTCTATATTCACGATGATACTAGGACTAGCTGCATTCGAATTTGTAGTTGAAAAAAATTGATCGATATGCTTATTCGCTCTAGTAAACAAAATGATCAAATTCAAATTTCAAAGAATGGACCACTTGGCCCTACTAAATCGTTTGTCTCACGCAATTCAAAAGTGTCAAAACTAGGCTTCACAATTGGAATGCCTTGTACACTTTCAAAATTTTTTTTTTCACAGCTTTAAATTAGAAATTTAACACATAGGCAGTACAAGCCACAAAAATGGAATTTTCAAATGCTTCGCATACGGTAATGACATTTTGGCATGTTTTTTTCATCTTAGGGTCACAGCAAATATGTTTTCGGCTTGATTTTACTAGAGTTACTTAAAGAAAATTAGTTTACACTATTTGAAAAAAGTTTTGGCTAAAACAATAAAATGCGTTGTTTATAAACATAGGCTTCATGAAATATCGCAGTTAATGTAAAATGACCCATATGTATGCGCCTTTCCTTCCTACTTCTTTTCCTCCACGTGCACTGACTCGTCGAGCTAGGTAGTGGCGTCGAGTGCGAAAGGTTTCATGCCCCGGCGACTCCACTTCAGTTCACGTGTATATGTATGCCAGTTTATTTCTCGACTTTTGACGGAAGGAAGAGCAAGTACCCCGACTCTCGGACACTGTTTTTGCCTTTTCGGAATCACTCAGCTCGCCCTGTCCATCCATCTTCTTCCGAACTCTATACTTACATATGCAATACTTTGGCATATTATGGGTGCGGGAAACATATACCGACCCTCGTTTTCTCCCGATCAACGATAAAACACTTGTCACTCGTGTTTATACCGGCCAAAAATCATCCGCACCTTCCTTGCGCGGAGATCAACTGCGGCCAAAAAAACACGCAGGTAAAAACAAATAGAGGGGATAATCAGACGCCTGGGCCAAATGGGTTTTTCCCATCGATAGGCGCTCGGTGTATATCAGCGCCGTGTATAGGAGCATCGTAGTGGCTGAAAGCTATACCCCGCGTACAGATTCAACCGGTCGTTCTCTCAAGGAGGGGGGCGGGGGCGTCCCCTCAGTCTGGCGGAATAAGCGCAATCTGGTAAGATTGCCGTCCACTTTGCAAATTAAAATAAATAAATACGATACCCGGGCTGGCCCAGCGCCAGGTCACGTCGTCGAGTACCGCGCTCTCGCTCCGTGTGTGTATACGCCCGCGCCTCTATACGCGCTGCTTACGGGCGAAAATCCCATCGTCGTCGTCGTTGTCCTCCTCCTCCCCGTATCCCCTGCCCTTGTTCCATATCGTTTGCTTCCCCCCCCCCCCTTTTTTTTTTCCTTTTCGTCCCCGCCCTTGTTCCCGACGCCCGGGGGGGGGCCGAATCCTAGCTAATCGGGCCTCGGCCCGCTTTTTGCC
>JAPYYV010033262.1:0-10632 GCA_030522625.1 Copidosoma aretas | reverse complement strand
AGAGCTCAATTTCAGCGTTTCATTATCCCCCCCCCCCCCCCTCCCAAAAGCTGCTCTGTTATTGCATTTCAGATACGCTTACTTTTCCATCCGCCGCCGCCGCCTGCCGCGTTTTTCATCTTCATCTCTCTCTCTGTGCGGGTTTGGTTTTTTCTCTCCTCTCGGGCTCCGGGGGCGGTTCGAAATTAAATTTGTAAGATACCGAGATTGAGTTTGATCGGCGCGACTGTGTCGCTTTTCTCCTCTCCGTCGCCACGGGAGGGACTCGATTTCGCGCTTAGCGAAGGGCGAAAGGGGAGGGACCGTTGCGGGCTTGTATACAGAGAGCGCGAGGGTCCGCGTCTCGTTTGTAATTGAATTGTGAATCGGGTGCGGGTGAATGATGAATCGAATCATCGTGCCCGAGTGTCTTTTTGGTTTCTTTGTTTTGTTGTATCTCTGTGTGGTATAGCGAGGAATCTGATTGTGCAACATTGAAAATTCGGGTGATTGGTGTCGTTAGGGAGTGCTTTGACGAAGGTGGATAAAATGTTTGGAAAATGATTGAGTTTTCTATAATATGTCTACGAAGTGGATAAGTTTGTATGTTCACGTGGAAAAAATTATGACCTAAAGTGTTTGAAAACAAACGTTTGTGGGGGGACTTCAACAATTAATTCTATCTGTCTGACGTAAAGCTTAGCTCTTTCACGTGTACGAACAACTTTTTACATAACTACCTTACAAACGATCTCACAGATTCAAAGCTTACTACTGATCCTCTTTAAATGAAATTTGTTTCACACAAGTCGATCTGCATAACCTAAAAAAATATACAAACTATATACACTCTTGTTCATTAACAAAAGCTTCCACCGATGATTTTCCAATATTTTTTCGAAACATTAACAAAAGCAAACACCGATAATTTTCAAATAATTATAAAAGTAAAAAAAAAAAAAAAAAAAAAAAAAAAAAAAAAAAAAAAACACAATATACACTTTTATTGATTAACAATATCTTTGACTGATGATTTTTTAATTTTCCTGTCCGAGATCTTACCGACAATTTTACCTGAAAAGTTCATCGTCTGAAAAACTAAGTAGAAACAGTCGAGTAAGATAAGACGAGCCATGAGCAGAACTATATAAATAGAAGCGGTCAAGTAAGGCCAGACGAGCCATCCATAGGTGGAAAAATTAATGTAACCAAACTTTATTCGAATTTCATGATTATTAACTCGCAAGTACTCGGCAAAAGGCACGCGAGTGAAATACTATACTCACACTGCAAATCTTCGCTAATCTGGAAGTGGATTAAAAAATCGATCGCGAAAATCCGCAATTTAAATCAGAGCGTATGAAAATCAGTTCAACCATCCAAAAGAACCTACGGGAGTATTGACAGAGAAAAATGAAACAACACCAAAAACCCCATCAAACTTCACGCCACTGATCTCCGAACCTGCGAAATCCCCAACCAGATGACTCGCAGCGGTACACCGCGCACGAATCGCTCTCGAACCGCGCTCGCACCAGCCAAGCAGCGGAGGTCCGAAAGATTTCCCGGCCGCAAGCGTCCTAGCGGCCGAAGAGAACGACTCCAGCCCCCCCTCCGGCCGAGCCGACTCCGAGCAACAAAGTCCAATGACGCGCGGACGCACGCGAGCACAGAGTGAGCGCACACGTACGCGACGAGGACCGTTGAATCAGTTGGCGGGGCTTTCCCGGGGTCTTGGCCCTTGTCTGCGAACTCTGCGCGCGCGTGTACGTGTGTGCAGAGACGCTCGGTCGTTCTCCCGCGTCTGATTGAATTGTTTCGCGGGACTTGCCATTCGGATGGGCCCTGCTCCGTGTCCGTATACGTGGGTGAGCGTGATTTGGATGGTTCGTAAAAGGGTCGAGGGAGGAAGGACGGAGTTTCGCGCCAAGTGGATGCTTCGCAGCGGGAGATCGAAGAGGGGGCTCGAGCTGTTTAATTTGTTAATGCCGGAGTGGTTAATGGGGAGTATCGATCACTCGTCGTGCGCGAAGATTTTTACGGTCGTGATTGTGTCTTGTCTTTCCACGTGATGTTTGATTTTTTGATGATTAAGTCAGCGGTAGTAAAATAAGTTTATTGGCTTTAAATTTATAAATTACACAGCCGAGTGATTAAGGCGCTGTGCCTTCGAGAGGTACGCCATCCAGCGATATTTTCATGAACGTTGCTCACTGATACAGCCTAATGAGTATGCGTGTGTGTCGAGAGCACATTTATTTTTAGCCGTTTTTCGTTTTATAAGTCAAATTTACTTGTAAAAGTAAACGTACGATTTTTTTTCTACAACTCGTCAAAAAAATTCTTAAAGTTTCAAAATAAGTTGAGAGTTTTTGTTTAGTGACAAATACATTTTGCTTTGAATGATCTCCAAAACGGAGCAGCAATTCAAGAACTGTTCCATAAGACACCGGTAGTTAGACAAGGACGCTCATACGATTTTAACGAACTTTGAAGTTGTTTTTTACAAAAACTAAACATACACCGATTTCTTTCAAATTTACAGGGAACGTGTATTAATGTATAATCTACCTACAAACAAATTTTCAAGCAAAAATATAAAAATTGATTTTTCGCGCAAAGCACCTTGAAAAGGGTAGTGGTCTACGTACGTGAGACGAATAACCAGTGAAATCGCGTGTCCTAATAGCAAATCTTCGCGTTTCATTAATCGGACGTCAAAGGTTATGTACGCGGAGTAGAAAACTTTTTTTTCCAGCACAGTTAAAGTAAAAGTTCGCTGGAGCATTGCTTCGATTGATTTTATGACTAGTTGATTGTTCGATAACTTTTCAACCATTGGGACATCGGTGCTCTGGCCTCGCTTGTTTCGTAATTCATCCAGGCCGAGGAGAAATCGGGGTCGATTAAAAATACCGTTAACTCCGAAAGATATCGATGGAGCGGCCCTTAAAACTGCATTATCCCGCCGCGGCGTGTACATGATCCCCGCGCTCGAAAGTGAAGGAAGTGGTGGTGGGAGGAGGGGGAGAACGGTCCATTAATCACGGGACTTATCGCCCGGCAGCTCTATCTCGGGCGCGAAGTGTTACAACACGCCCATCCGTCCGTCCGTCTCTCTCGCTCCGGTTTCTCCCTTTTCTGCTATCGTTTCTCAGAATTTTCGCGCGATGCGAAATGCGCTCTCCTCCTCCCTTTTCTCGCGCTTATTTATAACGGGAGACGGGGCAAAGTTCCTTATCAGAAAATTAAGTTAGAGTCTCTTCAACTTTTCTTCTCTCGTCTCGAGTTTGGCTTTTTTTTTCTTCTTTTTTTTTCGAAAGTTCGTAGTTGTCGGATACATTATACTTATTGCGATTTTTCTTCCGACGTTGTGGTTCTGGGGTAGAATCGCTGACTCGGGCGTGATGTACTTTTGCTACTGGGCTGCTGGAGTATCGAGAAATCCAACAAATTAGTGGATTCGTGGTACTATTTTTAAAGTTCGAACTGAGGTGCAATGATAAATTTATCTATCGCAACTTTGTATCATTGTCCATTGTGAAAAAAATTCCTTTCTGTATTTTCGGAAAACTGTTTTGCTGATTTTCAGGCACTCAGAATCATCTTTAACTCACGAAGAATCATTATGAATGGTTAATCTTTTTTTTTTGAATTGTATGATGTTTTATTTACATACCATGATTAAAATAGAAACAAAAGATAAAATTAGTTTTTGGGACCTCTGTAGCTTTGATAAGAAAAAATTTTAATTTTCAAAAAATCTAAGTAGCATACTTTTTTGAAATGGGTGATTATTTGCTGAATAATTTTATCTCGCTTTATGATAACGAGTCGGATGTACTAGCGCACATCGATAGAAAAGTTACAATATTTTTTCTCTCCCAAGGCTATATAACAACATATATTTTAAAATAAAATTCACGCAAAAAAAAAATCAAAAAACTGAGTTCCAAAGTCATCTTTTGCACTAAAAATGGCGCAACACAACTCAATCCAACAACAAACACCCTCGTATCTCATAAAACTTATCCTCTCACCATAAACAGCCGTACGCCCAGTCCACGGGAGCTCAGGCGGCGTATCTCGTGTAATTTTATTACACACAGAACCGGGGCAGGTGTAGCCAACGCCCAGGAATCCCCGGCCAATCGGTTTCCGATAGCAGACGTATATAGACGGCTTTTCTCGCAGTGCCGGCGCACATAAGGATAATGGACTCGTTGGGGAATGCGATGCAGTCGGGCGCTCGGGGAAGTTGGTGTGAAACAGTAAGGTGTTCCTGTCTTTGTGATTCTCTTCGGACGGTTTTTGGGTTATTGGGATTGGGCGAGGGATCTCTATTGTGCTTCTTTTATTTACAAATGATGAGAAGTTTCTAGAGTTTGAAATGAATTTGATATAATTTTACGAATGTAATTACTACTTTATGACTATAATTGAATAATTTTAAGGCTAAACGAAATTTTTTTGATTTTTTTTTACTATAAACAAAAAATGTTATTGCCAATCATCAAAATAGTATTTCTCAGAACAACAAATACAATAATTAATTAAAAATATTGTCATGTTAAAAGATAATTGCACTGTTTGTTTTCATGTTATAATGTGCTTTATGCGTTTCATCTTGCTAATTAATTTTTATACAATTTTATTTGGCCAGATCTTCTGACTGTTGATGGTGTGATGGAAAAAATTCAACCATCCATTTTTAACCTACTTCTAGATTAGCTTCTCAAATTTTCTTTTAAAATTATATGTGATACGTTACACAAAATTAGTTTTTTCATTCAGTATTCGAAAATTGGAAATTACAGATATTTTAATACAGATTCGGTTATTTTAATTTCGGTGGCTCGTCCGACCTGATTCGTCTGTTTCTACTAAATTTTGCAGACCATAACTTTTGAAGGTTCTAAAGTCGAATATTCGTCATTGAAAAAAAGAAGGTATTGAGATACGCTTTCATGAATGAATAAGAAATAAAGTGGAAAATTTCACTGTGTCTTCTAACTGTTGATGATGTGATGGATAAAATCTTGACATCAATTTTTAAACCTTTTCAAGATTAGCTTGAAAATTTTTTTTTCATGCATACATGTGATACATTTCACAAAATTGATTGGAAAATTTAAAATTAAAGATTTTTAAAAACATATTGGGTCACTCGAATTTCAATGGCTCGTCCGACCTGATTCGTCTGTTTCTACTAAAAATTTTCAGACCACAACTTTTGAAGGTTCTAAAGTCGAATATTCGTCATTGAAAATACAAAAAAAAAAGTATTGAGATACGCTTTCATGAATGAATAAGAAATAAAGTGAAAAATATGACTATGTCTTCTGACTGTTGATGATGTGATGGATAAAAAATCTTACCATCAATTGTTAACCTACATCTAGATTAGCTCCAAAAATTTTCTTTCAAAATAACATGTGATACGTTACACAAAATTAATTTGAAAATTTAAAATTACAGGTTTTTTAATGCAGATTGGGTCACATTAATTTCGATGAATCGTCTGACCTAAATCGTCTGTTTCTACTTAATTTTGCAAAACATAAACTTATTAAGGTTCTAAAGTCGAATACTTGTCATAAAAATTAAAAAAAATTATGGAGATGCGCTGTCATGAATGAATAAGAAAGAAAGTGAAAAATTTGACTATGTCTTCTGACTGTTGATGGTGTGAGGGATAAAATCTTACCATCAACTTTTAACCTACTTCTAATTTAGCTTCAAAAATTTTCTTTCAAAAATACATCCAATGCATGACACAAAATTAATTTTTGATATTAAGTATTCGAAAATTTCAAGTTAGATTTTTTAATACAGATTCGGACATATTAATTTCGTTGGCTTGTCTGACCTGATTCGTCTGTTTCTACTAAATTTTTCAGACCATAACTTTTGAAGGTTCGAAAGTCAAATATTTGTCATTGAAAAAAAAAAAAATATATTATTTGGATATGCTTCTATGAATGAATAAGAAAAAAAAAAAATTGTTTGCAACACGAATGATTGATGCAGGCTGTAACAAGTAATTCATATATTTTTCCGTGATTTAAAATCATGGACATGGTCATATCACTCCGAAATCCACTTTCGTCCTTAAGATCCCCCAGCCCACTGTTTATCAAAAGATCCGCATCCCTAACTTTGTTCTTCTCCGAATCGGAAAACAGCAACGCGATACTTTTTCTTTCAAAGCCCCATTTTTTAAAAACAAGAATCGAAAATCAAACGACACACGTGTAACATGGGTTATCACTCGCTTTGCAGAGCACGATCAGCAGTGGAAATACTACGCTGCGAGAGAACGCGGCCGGTAGACAGCTGTACTGGGCAAGTATATATTATGTACGTAAGGAAAGTTGGCGGGGAGATCGTTGCGCGATTATGCGTCCCGGGACACGATCGGTCGAATTTACGGGGCCGATCGGCTGTGTGTGTGTGCGCGCTGTGTAGCTATGCGTTCCTCGCTGCTGTTCGTTATGCCGCAGTGGGCGAGAACGACCGGCTGCTGGGGTTTATGAGCTTCCGATTCTCGGGCTCCTCGGTATGGGGGACTGGGTATTGTTCTTTTTTTTTCTCAGTTGACAAAGAATGTTGTATATGTTTGTACTTATTTTAGATTGTGAGTATACGGGGATAGTGGAACGTTTTTTTTTTAGAACCATAAGGTCTTATTTTCTTGAGAAGTTCTTGGGAGAGATTTCGGAGAGCTATACGGTGGCAGCATGATTTGATACCAGAGGTGTTGATTGTACAGTTTCCAAGTAATTAAATCACAAAGTTGGGAGCTTGTACAAAGGCTATGGTAGAACTGTCGTTGCAAACGAAAAATTTTTCATCTTTTCCCTAATCAGAATCAGTAACTTGGGTTTGGTATAGGTACATGGAGGTGGGCATTAGTATTTGACAAATGTGAAGTATTGAATGAAAATATTTTTTTTTATACAATATCAATCGCAGGTAAATGAATTCCAAGAAATTTTCGATAAAAATACCGTGAATCCAGTCTGCAGAGCAACAAAATTTACTTTTTTCATCTCAAAAACGAAAAAACAAATCAATTTTTTTTTCACGCCAAACAACCATAGTACACAGTTGTATTCGATCGCATCATTTGGATTAAAGAATAATTGTAATGAATCTTGTATTTAATTTGTATTTAACGATAACGAATTAAGTGAATCATTTATTATTGATACGTTTGTAACGGATTATTCATCTTAATAACTTTAGTCCACAAACATAATTAAAGATACATACCAGTTACTTTGATCAACTGCTAATTCAATTTCAGAACATTACTTTTTTGTTTTTTTTACTGCTCTGTAACTTTTCATAGCACGATACAAAATAATTCACGCGATTCATCAAATATAATCATACCAAGAATAAAAAACATTTCTTATCAAAATTAGCTTTTGAGATTACTCATGTCCCTGCCCTTCGAAATCTAAGAAACAACGTTCCAACATACATGCATAACTCGTTGATGCGCATGAATATTAATCCCAGCCGGAGTTGTACCTCGCAACGACACCAACATTAGTGTAGCCGTTGCCTCGCCACGCAATATAAATCACGAAGAAGGAGGACCCCGTGAACGCTCAAAACAAAGGCCATCGGAGCAAAGGTCCATTGTCAAATTGGAACTCTCTGACGGCCCGCGAGCTCGACCGTCGAGGGGCCAAGAAATTAAAAAAAGGCAGGAAACCAAACCGCGCTTTTTATCAAACGGAACGACGACAGGCCGGGGAAAAAAAGGGGGCACCTGCTTATTAACTCGCACGCGCCGGTGGAAAGAAGAGAACGCTGCTGCTGGTGGTGGTGGTGCAACAGCGAGGACTAAACAGCAGGAGCAGGGGAGGGGCCAGCGCGGCGGGGTTAATCAAGCGGGCTTTTCCCGGGCCAATTTTTTTTTTTTTTTTTTTTTTTTTTTCCAATTCAACGCGAGTCCGTTTGGTCTCGGCGGTCTTCTAATTAGCTGGGAATTTTTTGCGGGCGATTGTTTTGCGAGCGCGGTGCCGGGCGCAGGGTTCTCTGATTTTACATGGCGGGGGAGGAAGAGGAATGATGTACGTTTTTTATTTAAAAAAAATGGGTTACAGCCTTCATGGTGAATCGTAATTATGTTTTTTTTTTATTTTTCGACCTTGAAGTAGCTGCAAGTGTACAAAGAACTGGATGACATAGTGACGAGTAATGTAAAAAAATAATAGAGCTTTTTGTTCAACTCGATAGCTTCTAATAATCGAACAGAATATTTCGTGTGGTTTGATGCAGTATTGATTCTTTTACGAGTTTCGATGGAATTCCATACATAATACAATATCAACTGTGAAATTGCAAAAGCATTTCTGATGATACTTTGAAAAAATTCAGCACTATAATAAGAAACACTGCAACAATTCTATTGAACACCATTTCCTTCGATTAAGCCTCGTCAAGTGTTAAGAGTGTGTAGAATCCAATCATTTATGTGCACGATCAACTTTTATACATGGCGTACCCACGACTAAACGACTTTTTACTGTATTGAGTGTGATTTTCTTAACAGTTCATTGTTGAAAATTTTTTGTACTTTTCAATTTTCAAGAGCATGATTATTACCTTTTTTATTGTTTCATTCAAATTTATTTACAATAATTTTATGTTAAACCATTGTGATCGTGAAAAAAATACTCTTTAACCGTTTATCGATAAAACATCAAAGGAATTTTTTTCTCTGTATCAGCGATTTTCTAGATAAAATTCCAAGTGAATTTTTTCGTCGTACCCCCTTCGTAATATGTGTATACGTTATGTACCAACATATACAAGTTATCCGATCTGATTAAATATTTCCCCAAAACATCTCCAAAAGCGTCCTTTCGGTGGGGAGTCGAGAATCCTGTACAGCTTCAATAAAGCTACGCAATTATTCGTCATTTGCGTGTATGCTGTTGACCGGCGAAATTCCGATCATCGACCGCATGAATTTTTAATGTACTTTGAATCGTTCGAATATCGAAGACTGGTATTCACACTCATAAATATAGTACCCTCAACATTCCCTCTCTGCGAATACATACTCGAGCTTCGTCAACGATACTCGAATCGCGTTATTCAAAGCAGACTGGCAGTGATGATTAATTACGTTGTAGTTTTTGGAATTAGCTTCGACGAATGCCTCGTTGAACGATCGAAAAGCTCCTCCACGCGGAACATCATCCACGCGTTCGTTCACGACGATATCATTAGAAAAGCCAAACTCTGCGAAATCGCAGTCCATCGTTTCGTCGTCGATCAACGCAGCGAAAAAAAAAAAAAATCTGCCTCTCCATAAACGAGAGTCACACGTCCGCTTTTTTACGGCGCGGCGGGCAAACGTTTTTCACGACGAATAACAATCCTCGCTGTCTCTCTCTGGCGAGCACGTGTGCGTACAATATGCCCGCACTGTATTCATGCGCCTTGTACGTTTTACGATGAATATTCATGCGCCGCCGTCCTCCCCCTTTTTTGCACGTGATTCCAAACGATGTGTGTTTAATGTGCGCGCGCTCGAGTGTAGGCGTATCGTACGGTGTTATGAGAGATGTAAAGTGAGTTTTAGTACGCCGATGTTAACATCGCTCGTATATGGACGTATGTATACATTGAGGATCTTTTCGTTGCGAGCGCCGAGCTGTTCATTTTTAATAATAATCACGTAAACACGGTATCGAAATATATGTAAAGTTGAGCGAGCCTCCCGAGCGATTTAATCATTGATCACAGTAGAGACGTGGCCCCGAGGGGATACTGAAATATTAAAAGTGCCACGGTCGCTCGGTTGTATTAATGAGTTCGAGAAGCTCGGGAGACGGATGATATTTTAAGTCGGTGCATATGCTGATGAGAAATTTATCAGCGGGGAAGTGAGCATTTCATTTTCGAAGAGATGCGAAGGGTGAGGCATCGCTTTTGGAAGTTGTGGGTTATTATTTATGGAATCAGCGGGGATGGATTGAGATTTAAATTACGGCTGAGGTAGGTTTGTCTTTAATTTATTATTGAAGTCGATTGTCGTTGTGAGGTCTGGTGGCAAAATTGATGCATAACAGAAGAAGGAAAATATACGTAATCGAAAAAATGTCTTTTTTTCATGTCATATTTCATTCTTATGGTTATTCTTAAAAGGATATGAAAATAAAGGAATTCGATGAATGAACATTGATTTTTATCTTTACGAAACAAATTTTATTGGTTAATGAACATTGATTTTTATCTTTACGAAACAAATTTTATTGGTTGAATAATTTTAGCCGAATTTGTTCAGATAAATTAATATATAAACTCATCATGTTATCTACGAAGTCTACTTTGAATAATTTAAGGATGAATGAACAATCTTCAATGTTAAAAAATTTGCATGTATGGTAAAAAAACATTTAGATGAATAACAAAATTATTTAAATAACAATTAGTGATGTATAAGCATGCAATATGAGAAATGTAAAAAAAATTTCTGAAACCCAAATAATATACTTTTGATCATGTCATGGATTTTTTTTTTTTCATTTCTTCTCAACTACTGAGTTAATTTTGCATCTTGAAATAAGAATTTTCTCCTTGCCGAACCACCATGGAAAATTGCTGATCGAATGAGATGATGACGAA
>JAPYYV010033257.1:2648-14150 GCA_030522625.1 Copidosoma aretas | reverse complement strand
AAGAAAAAAAAAGACCGAAACAACAGCCACTCCCCTCGGGGAGGCGCGCGTGCAATGCCGCGAGAGAGGGGGGGCCGGAGGAAAAGGAGAAAGTCCAGAGTCACGCGAGGCGGGCCGGTGAAACGTTTCATCGCCGCAGCCTCCTCCGCAAACGGTCCCTGAAAACGGCCGAGGGCACGATCGGTAGCGCGACAACGGTACTCACGTCGGGACTCCTCCGGCGAGACGGGGGCGGCGGGTGCTCCTCGGGCAGTCCCGGGTCCTGGACGGTGTTCGGTTGCGAGCGGCTCGACCGTTGCCCCGCCGGACAATAAGCTCGGCTCTGCAATCTCGAAGCGCCAGTACCAAAGCACCGGCGAACGAAGAGAAACTCCCCTCGCGCCGCGCTATCACTGTCCCGTCCCTCCTCCGGGCCTCGTCGTCCGCATCGTCCGGCGAGTTTCGAAGGTACCCAGCAGCACGCGCGCCGGAGCACGGGAGTACGGGACGAGCGAGGGGGAAGCGAAAAAAAGAGGGGGCCGTATCGAGCGATCGCACGGGGAGGCCGTTGCGCCGCCGCTCGCCGCCGCGTACAGACTGGTGCGGTGCACGCGCGCGAGCGGACCCCATCCTACTCCGGCGGCTCTCGTACACGGGCGGGTCCGCGGAAAGAGGGCCGCTGCTGTTGCGCCGGCCGCCGGTTTCGGGACAACGACGGCGCGCGACCGGCGCTCCGCTGCGGTTTTTCCGCGGACTCGCTCCGTCCCGGGCGCGATCTGTTCGTGTATATGTGACACATGTATGTGCACGCGGCGCGGGTTGAACAGCCGATCGGGCGTCTGGTCGCTCGCTCCCCCCCTCTCCGTACATGCATACACGTATGCACACCCATACCTTACGTACAGAGTCTCCGTGTGTACGAGCTCGATGGGGGAGGAAACGCTCTGGCTTTTCTCCCCTGTCCGTGTGCGTCCTGCGGGTGTATGGGTCGCGTCCCTTTTCGTCGGTTGGGGGGGGGGGGGGGGGGGGGGGGGGGGTATTTTCAAGGGACAGGATCGATGGGAGGGAGAGGGCTGCGTTGCATTGTGTGTCTTTGCGTTCGGTGCATGTACACGGGAAAATCCGTGAAAGATCGGTACTTTTGGGGGCGGGGGTGATTTCGAGTGCGACGCGCAAGATTCGTCAACGGGGAGATCGATGCGAGTATATTTGCCCCGTCCGAGCGGGGGTCGAAAAGTTTTTTTGCCATCACGAAATAGAGTAATTATGCGTGATGTTTCAACAGTTTTGCCCCTCGGTTCTTTTTTCAAACGCCTTGCCGAAACTCACTCCGCGGAAACAATAGCGTTAGGTTGTCTTCAAGCTTCAAGTCGATGCACGATTGAGGGAAAAACAAAACAAACAAACAGTGCACTACGACCAATGGATTTTTTCCGCACATCTCGGGCCAAACTAATCTTCCCCGACGAAACAAAAAAAGAATTTGTCCCCGCCCATGAGTATCGTAGAAAAAACCGTTCATCCGTGTACTTATCCCCAATGTCTTCAAAGACGAGCGTTTCCAGGGATTTTGTCGTACGTGGGGCTCGCGTCGCGCTCGCGTGATGCTGAGCGAAACGTGAATATAAATATACATCTGCGAGCGGGTGTAGCGCGGAAGAGGGAGGAGGAGGTCATAGTCGGGGGCGTCAAGCCTCGGGGCATCGAGCGCCGAGCACGTGGTGTGAGAGACACGGGGCTGATTTTTAAATGGCTCGGAGAGAGTGGAACCGGCGCATCGGTGTATGCGTGCACAAAAAGAGGGATGGGGCGAGCGAACGACCGATTCTACGAAAAAAAAAAAACAACAAAAAACAAAAAAAAAAAAACTCTATTCCGGAGTACGGCGTTGCGGGTGCCTTCGAGAATACGGGAACACGCGTGTGATCTGCATCGTCGAATGAACGAGGCGAGACGTGCATTTTTCGGTGATTCCGATTTCCTTTCTCATTCGAACGAGCAAACGAAAAATCGTATTTTGACAAATCGTCAAACAGAACTGTGCCCGTAGAAAAGTAATCAGCGTCGATGAAGCGAACGGAACGAACGAGCGCCTGGGCTGAAGTGAAAGAAGTCTCTCGTTCGCAGAGGACAGTTCCAAAATACGCGCAGTGCCGCGGCGAAGACGGGAACTCATCGTGCACGGAGACTCCCGCGGCGCGTATAATAACGCACGCGAGTCACGCGTCTTCTTCCATCTTCGTGACGTTGGTATGTAACTATAATACGAGACAGGCACACGCGCCTCGGGTGAGCGGTTTTTCTCGATCGAGACTCTCTCGCCGGTTGCGCTCGGTAACACTTATTGTACACAGTGTAGGAAAGGTTCTTGCACGAGCTCGCGGGATTCTTACGGAGCGACGAGCTTCTGTTGTTGCCGCCGGGTCGTCGACTTTTAATGGCATGGTATCAGTACAGGCAACACGCATCGAGAAGCGCGAGATGTTGTGCTCCATTGTAATACCGTTCGCGCGTGCACGAACGAGTGGTATTATGCGTACGGGAGTTTAGCCGATGCGCGCCGTTGGATTTACGAGCTCGGGTCGCTGCACGCTTTGCAATCGTTGTTTTTCATCATTCGTAGCTTCAGCACCAAAGATCGGTATCTGTTTTCTTATTTTTTAAGGTTTTTCAAACCTGCATTCATACTGCTGACGAAGCACGCACATCAGCGTGCACCTTTCGCAGGTCGGAAATGGGATACTTCCTACGAGTGTCCGATTTTATTTGTAGGCGAGGGGGCGCCTCTCGGACCGGCGTTTCCATGAATAAGTATATATGTATAATATATACATATATTTCACATCCGTTGTATGTTTTGAACGTTTCGACGCCTCAGTTTTGGTTGCGCAATTTTGCTGGATTATATATTTTCGGAATTGATGAAAAACAGATGTACCGATCTCTGTATCATGTGGGTCAAAACAATCGTGAATTTGATTTCACGGCGATACAACGAGTCAATGTTGACAGGCGATCAAAATATAAACAAAAGTTGAAATGACTGAATAAATTCACCAGCCTCCAACAACGATCATTCCAAACAATGTGTAAAACGCGTGGAATCGATACAGGTAATCGATGCAAAAATATAATATTCGAAACAAAAAACAACTACAAAAAAATTGTTAGGGTATGTAAAAAAATGCAAACACATTAAGATACAGTTTAAAAAACTGCAAGTAAATATTTTAAAAAATACACAAATGTAAAAAAAACTATATTTTTGTAAATGATTGCCATCAACGGTAAAAAATGTCCGCCCGACAAGCAAAACAGTCAGGAAACTAATTCACTCAAATGCTTCTAAAAACGAAACAATACTGTTTTTAATCCCATATACTATCATAATTACTGTATAACTGCTTTAAAATTGTGTTAAATGTCAAATAACACCTTTTCGAATAATTGTTAGAATAAATTGATACTTTGTTAACCTTTTTTTTTTCGTATGATATACAAGGGTATATACCAAAAATAACAACGATTTAATGAAAAATGTACATTACGTTTATTAATAATTGTCTCGGTCCATACGATGCTTTCTCGTCAATATATATATATTTGTATATTTAATGTTTATGCATACATACCAAGTGTGGGTTACAAATTGCATGCGTGTCCGTATGAGTATTTGCGTGCGCGTATCCTTTATAATTTTTTTTTTCAACTTATTCATTTTTTTTTATTCTTTGCTCGTCTGAGCTTGACTTTGTGTAATACATATTATTGTGGCGTGGTCGGAGAAAAAGTTCAAACAGTGTGAAAGAGGGTTTGGAGGCGATAAGAATTCTTTATTTTTTTTTTTTACTTATTACTTCTTGTAAATTAGAAAAAAAAGCGTGATGAGCGAGAAACTGCTGCAATGAGTTCATTCAGTCAATTTCTCCTCGTTTGCGTCCATCCCATATACATGTATAGCAGACTCAATCGAATACGAAAAATGTGTCATCATCATCATCATTATCATCAATTGTGCGAATCAGATATTTTTTCTTTGCGTTTTGGGAGTATACAAGACAGCGGTGCTTATAGAGTTATTTACTTTTTTATTATTTTCTCATTTTATATTTTTCGTGTATAAACTGCCGTCGCGAGGACTGTCCGATGTAGGAAAATATAAAATATTGCCAGAGATGCCTTCGAAATATTATCGTCACCTAATAGCTGACAATATTATGTACATTCCGTTTTATTCTTCGTCGACGTTTTCTTTTTTTCTTCTTACTTTGCGTTTCAATTCATCAATTGAATTTATTTCTCTCATTATTTCCATGCCGTCTATTCTTTTCGTTCAACAGATAACGCTGACAAGGAGAACATCACTTATTAATAATAATAATAATAATAATAATAATAATAATAATAATAATAATACAATATGCACGCTTTCCGAACAAAAGTAACGGCATTTCATGTTACATTTTATTTCAACGCTGCTGTATGCCATAAGTGACAATTAATTCATAATACATAATAAATTTCGCATTATAATATAACTATATTATCTAGCATATGTATATATATACTCGAAATACAATCCATGTGATGTGATCGTATACATGATCGGGTTCTCAAAAACAATAACTCTACGACTCGGATAATTTCTAATAATATATACACGGCACTTGGCTCTCTCATTCATCGTCTCTTATTTTATTTTTTTTCCATCCTCATTGTCGACTTTTTTTCTTCTCATTATCTTTGCTACATAATATTGTATATATCATATACCGCATATCACGTTACAGAGTCGTGAAGAAAATCAATGAGACGAATAAATCGCATCAAGCTAACAAAACCCGTCTCTTCTAATGGGGGACGAGAGGGCTTTGGATTACTAAGAAAGAGATGCCGCGGCTCGTCCCCCTATTTCTGGGTTTGAACGAAATTCATTAATCAAACACAATAATAATAATAATAATAATAATAATAATAATAATAATAATAAAAGTATGACAAGTATCCACAAGTATTCCTACTGCTAGTATCAACATTTATACATTGTACAACCAAAAAGTACCCCAGGCACACCCGGCAACGAGGATTTGAGCTTGCAGTCTCGTTTTATGAAAAATGAATTATGTTGCTGTAAAAGTATTTAATGTAAACTTAGTTATTCTATGCTTGTTCACGCATTACACCGCAACAATCACTGCAAGTCTGCAAACTGGATTTGACGCAAGAAAAAAAAATTCTCATCATAAATGGGTCCCGATGGCAGAGGTGGGGGTTGTACAAAAAAAAGTCTCTTCGATCGTCGAAAGCTCGTCGAGCGTCCTTATACAAGCTTGCATTTCTTGTGTCTGTCTGTTTATTTTCAATCATTTATCATAGAAATATACTGACTGCGATGTGTATATGTTATACGTATGTATAAATATCGCCGGTCGTCGTATACAATCTACCGGTTTCCCGGATAAAATGTTATCTTTCTCTGCAGCGATAATTGAATTAGTTTATCGTTCGAACTATGAGATCAGGACGATCTTGAGGGTACTGGGTGGGCGACTAAAGGTTAATCATGAGTTTTTTTTTTTCTTTATTTTTTTGAGTTTTTATAATATATAGTGTTTCTTTGAAAATTCGAAAAATCGCGTATGACTTTCTATAATATAACTGCCTTAATGTGTATGTATGTATATAATATGTGTAAGAAACTTTTATTTACTGCATGTATATAAATAGATAGGTATCGCATATTATCGTCGCAAAATTAGCACTTCTGAATGATTACAATTCACTTTCGTCTCGTAATTCTCTATTAAAAAATTTTTTTCGTCCAAAAAGTCCATTATTTTTTCTTTATTTATTCCAGTTATTAAAATATTTCATTTGACATTTCCTTGTTTCAAGAGGCGTGATCATTTTATTATATTTGACCTGAAGTTTGAGGATTATTATACTTTTAGGACGTCTTTGACAGCACTTGCACATACCCACGGGTTAATTAGTCGGCGCTTCGATTTTAACAAAAAAAAAAATGTGACATCTGTAAACGCTGAAACACGTAAAAAAATGTATAATGCGAGACGACGCAAAGTACAAAGAGATATACATGTAAACGTGATGGCACGGTTCCGCAAATTACATAATGAAAATAAAAAGTCCTATTAGTTTATTAGTTACCTACAACTTATCAGCATTGTCATATTTATGTACAAAGGTTCTAGCTGCTACATTTATTAATATTATTAGTAGCTGTCGTACGATAATAAGTCTAGCGAATAAAAAAAAACACGAAATTGCACAACAACAATTACATGACAAAAGATAAGGGAGTAAGCTGGTTGTCACTGCAATAATCAGTGTCCGTTACTTCGATTACTTTTCATCTTTTTACAAAAATAAAGTAGACTTATAAAATTATAAACGTATCAACAATTGTACACTTTATCAAAAGAGAAGAAAAAACAGTCATCTGCAAGTTCGTTTTGGATATAAAATAAATTGGCATACTCAAAACAAGATCTCATCTCCTTGTTTTGGTCCTTCATCAGTATAAAAAGATTGATCACAACATAGGTCGTAAATGACACAATACAAGATTGTCACTGTCTTGTTCTTAAAATTGACGACTAATACAAATGTGCGGATCGATGTACGTAGTGTGTTAATGCTGCAGCCATAAGTATTGTTTAAAAAAAGCTCATACCTTGAAAGTACTGTAACATCGCTAAATTTGATTATTTGATAATATCAATAGCGCAGTAAAACATTAAATTTTCCTTTTGCCATAACAAAAACTACTTATGGATTTGCTTCGCTAAAAATTTAACAAATACAATCTGCAGTATAAGCTCTTTAGGTTCTCTATCACTAATTATCGTAAAATCTCTGCACTATTATAAAAAATGCAAAAACTTTATCTAAACATTTTTCAAAATTGTGTAAAATTTGTGTATTTTATCGCCATTCGATATATGTATATATATATATATATGTACCTATTACAAATTCATCTATATTTGCTTCGTCTCATCACAGTGTTGGTGGTAAAAAAAACGCGTTTTTACTAACAAAAAAACCATTAAACGGCATGGTTGTATTAATAAATAAACAAGTGCTAAATGACAAGTGCATCAGAACTGGTGCGTTGTTAAATTTTCATGCTCACGTACCAAACAGTTAGTTCATCACGTAAACAAGGTGACGTAAATAAAAAGACAGAAACATAAAAATAAATTAACAAAGCTTGTCTCAAAACTTTGTTTCCCACTAATCACTGCCTTTTTAATCTTCACAAAGTTTGGAAAATCTGCCCCGAGACCACAAATTAGCAGTACGCGTATCGTTTGAGCGGGCTCTGTGATCGTAAAGAAACGACAATACGATTGAAAACAGTGGTATGATACGGCAAAGAAACTTTGATGCATCGAGAGTGGAAAACGAATTAAAAATAAATCCCTATTAGAGTCTAATTTCGCGTTGTTTACATGTTGTACGCAACATAGATGGGGTCGAGCTGATCAGCGAGGAAGCCGTCGCGCAGGTGCATGCGTTGCTTCTCGCCGCGCGAATTGATCGGGACGACGCCTGGATCGACGACCACGACGACGCCAACCACCAGGTGATGCTCCTCGAGCACCGCGCTGGTCACCAGGGCGACCAGATCCAGCGCCTCGCTCTCGCTGCCGTCCAGCTCGACCACGACGACGAGCAAGTTCGTCCACGTGAACACAGCACTGAAAGGAGTACGTACAACGTGTACTTGTAACCTGCATTTGCAAAAACAATGCTCGCGGAAGAGCCGATCAACCTATCATATGGACACTCACCATTCGGCGATTTTCTTGTGGCACCTCATGACGCTGTTCTCAATGTCGATCGGGTGATATCGCATGCCCCTCAGCAGGATCGCCTCGTCCAGGGCGCCGACGACGAACACGGCGTCGTGCAGCTCGGACTCGCCGGGGGTCACGTCGACCTCGGACACCGAGCTGTTGTCGGGAATCTCGGGGCCCCCGGCGCTCGGCGGCTGCTGCTGCTGCTGCTGCTGCTGCACGGCCTCGGTGCGCCTGAGGAAGCCGAGATAGCCGGTACGGGCGTACACCTCGCCTGTGTTGCCGGTCACGAGCCGGGCGTTGAAATGGTCGGCGTAATCGCTCTCGTCGCCGTATATGGTGAAGTAGCCGCTGGCGTTGTGGGGCGACTGGACCCAGATCTCGCCGAGGTGCGAGTCGCCGCACTGGCCCTTCGTCTCGGGATTGGCGATTATGACTTTGACGCCGGGCAGGAGTTTGCCGGACTCCATCAGGCAGAGCGAGTGCGGCGAGCCTCGCTCGACTAGGGATACTCGGTCGTTGCGCAGGGCGCGCAAATCGACGTAGACCGTCGAGGGCTCCGGGCTCGACGCGCCCTGGAAAAGCAGTCGTGCGTTTTCGTTGATAATATGGATTGTCGTTCAAGGGTATGCTGTACTACTTGAATGTTCGCACAGAAATCTGCCTTGCCGGTAAATTGTAGTTAAGACACAAATGTAAAGGCACTATGGACCAAGTAAACCTGGTAAAGTTTTGAGCGAATGTTCAAGAGCAGGCTAAGAAGTTCCAAAATATCTTCTATTTTCGGAGGAAAAACTTTGTAGGATGCTTTTGATTTATTTATTCAGAACTTTAGCAGATAAGGGAACCGGTGGGAGCAACGATCAATAATAAACCAACCTGCAGGCATATGGCAGTGTTGACCCTACATCCGAACGAGGTAGAGACAGCTCGGGGGCTGAGACCAAGCGCGGAGAACAGTTTGCTGAAGCTCGTCGTCAGAGCTATCCTCGGTCTCTCCTCGGCCACGACGACGCAAGTCCTCACGCAGGCCAGACTAACGCCTCGCGCCTTGAGCGTCTGGACCGAGGAGCCAAGGCCCTTTGTGCAAAGCTCCATCACGCCGTAGGAGCAGAAAGTGTCTCTGACTCTGGAATGACTGACGGCCGAGAGCCACAGGGCTGGATTAGCCTCCACCTGGTGAAGAAAGAAATGACGCAATCAGTGCGATTCCAAAAAAACTGACTTACCGTTTGTACATCTTAAAGAAGCCAGGAGCTTACCTCGGAGGGAGGTATGAGTATGGAGTGGTGGCCGCTGTATATGCTGCTGAGACACCACAGCGCAAAGCCAAGACCCGAGTAAGGGTCCAGGCAGAGTGCTATGTGCCTCGAGGGGTAGAGCTCGCAGGCGAGTTTCATGGACCGGCACAGGGACGTGACGGCCGCGTGGGACATCTTGATGCCGGCGAGCATGCCGGTCGTCGAGACGCTGAAGTCCAAGTAGGCCAGCATCTCGGCGGTGGGCGCGCGGTACAGCACGGGCAGTTTCTTCTTTGGCATGTCGTCCATGTCGAGGATCGTCGGCCAGCTCTTGACCTCGACCGCGTTGTTTGCTTCCTGTGGAGAATCGAGAATGTAATACAGAGATCGGGGGAACCGATGGGTGGATGGAAAACGAGAGAAATAACCCGTCTCACCTTTGACTTTAGCAACTTGAGGATGGTCTGGTTCGTGAGAATGAGCACGGACTTGCTGACGTCGACGATCATGCGCACGGTCGGCAGGGTTGTCTGCAAGTTCTGCGGATGGGGGGGTCTGATGGTAACGGGCACGGCGCCGACGTACAGGCAGCCGTAGAAGGCGCAGATGAGATCGGTGCCCGGCGGGAAGAGCAGGGCCACGTGGTCGCTCGTGTTGATCCTGCCGCGATCGAGCAGCAGGTTGCCGATGCGCTCGGCCTTCTTGTGCAGTTGGGAGCAGGACAGGGACGAGGCCACCGCGCCCTTCGAGTTCAGCGCCGTGAAGATCACGTGGTCCGAGGTGCCTACGGCTCGCCATCGCGGGGGGGGGGGGGGGGGGGGGGGGGGGGGGGGGGGGGGGGGGGGGGGGGGGGGAGGGGGGTTAGTTTGACGTGTCGAGAGAGACAGAGAGAGTTTTGAGTGCGGGGGAATTCGATTCGGTTGATCAAAGACTGGGAACAACTACGGCACGGTTGTTTCCCCGTTACGCAAAAGAGGTCTGGCTCTCACCTTTTTGGCGTTGTCGCTGTCCTCGTCGAGTACACCGATGTCCCTGCCCTGGGCAGAGGCCAGGCGGTTGCCCTGGACGATGTTGCCGACCATGACGCTCGCCGGCCCGACATCTGTAACGGAATCCCCCGCTACACGCCCCCGCGTACATGACGTTAATTTTAACCAACGCAAACGCTTTTTTTTTTCTTTTTCATTGCGTTTCAAATCATTGCAGTGTATAGAAGAGCAGTATAGTAATGGCGGTACGCCAGACTCTCCCCTGACTGAGGCCGGAGGTAACCAACGACTCTTTGTTCCAGCGGCGAGACCCGATTTTTCCCCGACTGTTCGTAGAGGTTTGCTCGTGAGTTGGTGTGATTCTTTTGTCGTTCGGTCGAATGAAGGGGGTTCAAAACAAAGCAGATCGACGAGTGCTCGATCCGTGGGTTACATTCTTTGAAAACGTTGGGAACAAAAGGCCAACATAGTTTAAACGATGGTTCAACATTTTCTGAAACCATTATTCGTTTTGTTTTCAACGTTTTCAAAACGTTTAATGCTACTATGGAGTGATAAAAAGGAGATTTTGTACATTTCAAAGATCAAAGTGATACATTCACATCCTGAACAAAAAAAAATGGGGTACAATGAAAAATTAGAATTAAAAATTTATTCGGTCGAAATCGCATTCTCAGCTGTAAATTATACTAGTCCGAAAAAAGAAAAGTTTTTGGGAATCGAGAGGTCGTCGATCTACGATTGCATGTAACAAAGATTCGGGTTTCTTACGAACTCAGCCAAAAGAAAGAAAGGTAACCGAGAAATCCAATTAAATTTAAGAATTAGAAGAAACTAAATACATTCAAAAAAACACATCTAACTAATTTTGAAGAAGACAGATTGATCAAATACCAGCAAGCAAAGAGAACGAAGATGAATGAAAATATACTGGAGAAAGAGTAACAATAACAGAACAGTTAGTCAATACAGAGCACAATCTTGCGTTGGTCGTAGGCGTAACTGCAGTGTTATAATTTAAATGTTGGTCCTGATCGTCTCTATCGGTACAAAATTTTGTATTTGAAAAATTCTTCTTAAAAAAAGTCGATAAAAGTCTGCTCTCCCTGTTTTTCGGTCCATCAAAAACTCGTGTCACTCCAGTTCTAAGCGCTGATGCACGGATTTCGGAAAATTCACGACCGTACTCGAGCTTGAATCTTTAATTTTTGACTCACTAAGATCGTCTAAGACGTCAACTACATACTCATGCATCGAAAGATACAAGTTTTCGCGCTCGTCAAATGATCAACGAACTTTTTATCTTTCCATACATTTCGGCTTTTTATTATTTCATGAACTATTCAAAATCATGGCGTATCCAAACGTATCGGCTTTTAATTAATTAACGCCATAGATATATTCCTCAAATAGAAGTATCTTTCAAATGTACTCCATGACCCTCAAAACCAGAATAAGCCACTAGTCTAA
>JAPYYV010033232.1:0-13468 GCA_030522625.1 Copidosoma aretas | reverse complement strand
GCACTTTGCGCCCTCGGCAAGAAAAATAATATACGAGACTCGGGCACAAAAGTAAAACAACTCAATTTTTTACTTTCTGCCCTAGTGGCGTAATGTACTGTTTCAGCACAGATAATACACAGCAGTCCTGTACTTTGCATATACATTGGGCTATAAGTACGAAGGTAGCTCGAAGAATTCTAGACTACTTACTACGTGTTACTCGACGTGAAAATTCCTTCCTCCGTCCGTATTATACGCAACATACCTGCATACACCCACGCACACAAAGGTCCTCCGAATTGCAGCTCTGCGCGTTAAAAATCGACGTTCAAACTCGCAGTAGTCTCGTCGAGACCCGAAGCCAGTCTCCCCATCGAATTAAATCGCCAGTCTGCCGGAAGAGCGGCGTCGTTGTCGTCGTTTGGAAATTTAATGATTAAACGAACTTTTGGTGAAGTTCAATCATGATCATATGAATAACTTGTTCGAGGATATAACTTGTAGTACCCCTCCTATTTGCCCCAAAATGATGCCACTTGTTAAGAGCGTGCACAGTTCTAAAATTCTGTGCACTGAAAAAATGTTGCCAAGCTGCTGCGCTGCTGCTGCTTAACGCACTGCCTCATTTATTTCAAAGCCCCAAATCCGTTTTCAGGGAAGGGTTGCCCTATTCCTGAATAGACAACGTATAGGATGGGACTATGATATCCTCGAACAAGTTGTTCGTATAATTATGATTGAACTTCACCAGAAGTTTGTTGAATCATTAATTATATTTCATTGCCTTGTTCGAGGATACAACTTGTAGATGTTTCGAGCTATGAAGATCCAAATAGACAATACCATTGAGTTCACTTTATTCTCAGTCAGAAAAAAAAATTATATGCATTGTTAGGTTACAGTACATAAAACAAAACTTGAGTGCAAAAATTGAGTACACAAGATTAAGCTTGCAACCCATTAACTAGTTCGTACGATAACTTACGTACGTCGCAACGTCCAAGACCATAATCATTATAATTACATATAAGGTGCAAGAAAGTACAAAGTAATAAATAAAATAAGTACTAAGTACAGTACTTAATAAACTGACTGCTTGGGCAGTTAAATGAAAATGAAAAAACAAAAATAAGCTTAATTGCTGAAAACTGCTGATGCAAGCACTCTCTCCACATGACTAATTGGACGATTATAAAACTTATTAAAAGTGTTAGTAATAAGCCTCCTCTACCCCGGCTTCTTTCATGAATGTTCTCAGCCACCAGCTGATAGTCTCAGATCCAACCGGAGCGTATGGGTGCTGGAAAGAGATCAGAAGCTGCTTGTCTGTTCCTCTTAGTAATCTAGTTCTATCCAAATAAGCCTGAAGATTTTTTGCTATACATAGAGACTGGTTTTCAAACCAGGGAAAAAAGTCATATGGCTGGTAACCTCCCGGCTTCGAAGTTTTTGTGATCTCGCTAATTTTTATACTGATGCCAGGGTTAAGGATCGATATGCCTTCAAGCTCTATAAGAGAGAGTGCTTACACTCTAAATGCTGAACCAAGGGCCAGAAGCATAGTCAGCTCAAAAGAAAGGTTCTTCAGGTGTAGATTGTTCAAAGGGAACCAAGATTGTAACAGCTTTAGTACCAAGCCAACATCCCAAGTGTCTGAATACTTGGGTGCTGTAGGTCTCAGCCTATATACCCCTCTAAAGAAACGTGATATTAAATCGGATCCTGCAGATTTCTGAAGGTTAGCGAAAACTATGGCTGATCTTAAAGTAGACAGGGTTCCGTATGAGCCTCGTTCCTTGAACCTCTGAGCAAGGCAAGACAAGATGGGTCTATAATCAGGTGAAAAGGGATCCAAAGCTCTCTTCTGACAAAATAACCACCAGAATTTAAGCCTGCTGTTGTACTGCTTGACTGTGCTCTCATCTGAAATAGTCTCGATCAGAAACTAACCTATCTCTGGATCGAAGTTCTGCAAACATTTTTGATGTATGCTTGCCGGAAATAATTTCTGCAGCCAGGGAAAGGCTCGAGGCCAGAGGGTGAGTTCCCTCCCTGCAAGGGGAGTACAGCAAGTTAGGCGCTGCATTAAAGATCAGCATCACTGAATACTGGAAACCAAGGCTGACCTACCCACAGGGGTACAACTAGTATACCACATGAACCCTCTTCGCGTACTTTTTTTAAAATTCTAGGGATCACAGAAAAAGGTGGGAAGGCGTACCAGAACTCCGAGAGCCAAGATAAAGTAAATGCATTTATAGAGAGCGAGTCAGGGTCCCTTTCCGAAGAGCAGTACCTAGAACATTTCTCATTGAGTCTGGATGCAAATAAATCTATGGAGAAAGATCCAAAGAAGTCACTGATAGCTTTAAATGATAAGTTAGACGAACTCCATTCAGTGTCCATGTTAGAGAGTCTCGAGCCTTCATCAGCTTTATTGTCCTTGTAAGCCACATAATCCGCAATCACCTAAAGGCTCCTCTCCATACACCAGAGCCAAAGTTCTTTTGAAAGATTATGGAGTTGCTGATTTTTAGTGCCATCCATCTTATTAATATATGCTAGGGCTGTAACGTTATCTATCCTTGAAATAATTTGTTAGCCCGAGAGGTTGTGTGCAAAGCACTTAAGAGAAAATAATGCTACCTTGACCTCCGACATATTAATGTGCAGGAGCTTTTCATTTTCTGACCAAAGACCATTAGCTTTCAAATTACCGCAAGTAGCACCCCACCCCGTGGTAAACGCATCATAAAATATCTCTTAGTCAAAGCAGTCCTCCCTAATAACATTTTCTGCTGATAAGATATTATCCTGCCACCTGGTAAGTTCTGCCAATGAGCCCTTTGATAACTCTACCCACTTATCTCTTTGAAAACCGAATCCCGTCAAAAAAATTGCTTTAACATTTCCAGATCTTTATAAAATAACCAGCCATACGATACAGGTGGACCAGCTGAAACGAGGGTTCCTATGAGTCTTAACAGGTCTTCCAGTTTTAACTTCCCTCTCTCTACAGTTCTAGCTAACATAGCCCTAATCGCAATCTTCTTTTTCCTAGGGAGCGAGATTCTTAAATACAGTGAATCCAGAACAAATACCAGGAAAACAAGTTGTCGAGTGAGAATTAAAATAGACTTCTCCCAGTTTATAATGAAACCTAAAGAAACTAACAAGGAAACTAAGAAATCACAGTTCTTTTTACACACTTCTCCTGAACTACCAAACACTAGAAAATCATCCAAGAAAGCCACTACGTTTACTCTCCAGTTCCTAAGAAAAGCTAAAACCGGTTTTACAATTTTAGTAAAAACATAAGGGGCTGAAGAAAGGCCAAATGGCAGAATTTTGAACTCAAATATGATACATCTCAGATACTTACTAAAATTGTCGTTAATCGGCACTAAAAAATATGCATCTTTTAAGTCTAATCTACACATATAATCCCTCTGTCTTAAAATATTAAGGGCTGTACGAATATCCTCAATCTTCAAATGTTCAGACTCGACAGCGAAATTAAATCTCTTTAAATTTAAAACAAACCTGTCGGAATTGTCGGATTTAGGAACTAAGAAATAAGACGATAGAAAATAACCTTCTACCTGTGAGCATTTAACTATGGCATCAATATCTAAGTCTTTTTATAGATACCGTAATTTTATTGCCCGTAACAGAGCTATATGAAGGGGGTTCGTAGGGTGAATCCTGCCTTGGTTCCTGAATCAGATAAATCTTATAACCTCGAACCACCTCTAGTATGAATGGATCTGAGGTAAGCTGTTCCCAAATATTTATAAAGAATTTAAGTCTAGCAGTTGGTTTTACCTGGTCTACTGCTTAGGTCTCTGAGGCTGGGATTGTACATGAAATGGTTTCGCTGGTTGGCCTGGAGCCTTGTTCTGGTTCTGGCCTTTGCTTGGATATTGCCGAGAAGCATTTGATGTGAAATTCTGTCTGAGGCCCCTGCGTCTCGCCTCTCTCCTGAACGAAGGGGTTTTCCAGTTTAAAGGACGATAGTTGGCTTATTTAAGAGGATGTTTCGGTTTTGATTTCAAGTCCTTAGAAATTTTATCTAACGCCTTGGTCGATTCAATGAGAGATTTGAGATCGTCACCGAACAACCATGAAGTAGACTCAGTAGCTTTCAATGCTTTCTGAATTTTATCATTGTACCTCGAGACTATCAGGACTTGTCTGGCCTGGTTCAATCTAAAGAAGAGGTCGGAGACCAGTTTCGTGGCATGCGAGAGGTTAAGAAGTAAAATGTCTTTGTCCAGAGGTTCTGCAGAATCATTCAGGACCTGGCAAAGGGCTGCAGCTAATACTGAAAGGATTGCTCTCGTTTGACTCTGGTATGATTTAAAGTAGCCGTCTTTTGCTGCGGCTGTTGGGAGGAGTTCCGCTAGTATCTTCTGATTCAAATTGGAAGCCTCCAATGAGACGTTGCCTTTAACTGGGATGGACGCCACAATATATTCCTTTTCCTCTTTAGGCAGGCCCGATTTTAGCCATACTTGGATTCTGGTAGCCACATCCTGTCTTAATGCAATTAGTAAAGTACCTAGTTTTTACCGATCGTCTCCGAGAAAATAGGTTGCATCATCTACTTCAAAGGATGATTGTGCCCTAGACTACTGGTCAAGGTTTTTTCATTCATTTGGCTTTTCTCCCTACTAGTGAAGGAACTCTGGCTATATCCACGTGCACACTCGAGTAGGCCCAGCCGGCAGGTTATGCCCTCTTGGTTTGCCCTTTTGAACAAAAAATATTTTCTGATGATCCACCAAAGAGAGGGGCTATTCATTCTAAATTGCGGATTCCAAACGATTTAAGGTTGCAAATTTTTGTAATTATTTTTCAATGATTTCACAATGCTTTCGTAACGTTTTCATTATTCTATCGGCCACTTTATGAAAAATTAT
This sequence comes from Copidosoma aretas, assembly GCA_030522625.1. Lineage (NCBI taxonomy): Eukaryota > Metazoa > Arthropoda > Insecta > Hymenoptera > Encyrtidae > Copidosoma > Copidosoma aretas. The sequence continues at coordinate 8,564 of JAPYYV010033232.1, read as the reverse complement.
TTCCTGCGAAGATATAATTTTTGTACGGTTCTAGCCAATTTAGCATGTTTTCGATATTGATTCATCATACGTTTCAATACTATTTTATTGGATCTCAATTCACGTGTATTATCAAAGGATTCCAATGATTTCAGCTGATTCTAGACCTATTTCGTCCAGGGGAATAAACGATTTCATGGACCGAATATAGCCCCTTTGACAGGACTCTCTCGAGGCACGTGACAAAACAAATCGTCACTTTATGCAGTTGCAGCTGTAGTTCAGAGGGTACGGGGCTCAACTTGGACGATATTTTTCAAAAAGAATCCCGTGCGGTATGTGCATAGCAGGAAAACAATAAAATTCACGCCTCCGAAGGGCGGCCGGCATATGGTATAGTGAGCAAAGCGAAGGGGCCGGCGCGCTGTGAATCATGGAAGTTCGAGTTAAGGAGGACGATATTATCATGTGAATTATTCATCCGAGCCCGCAGCCAACGGGCGTCGTTCTTCGAGCGACTTTAATCGTCTCATGGGCGCGAGGCGTCGTACTCATGATTGACCCTCTTTTTCCTCGTCGTTCGTTTTGTCTCTCGATTAATATCTCATTCCTGCGCACTCTTTTCTGAAACCATGGTTCTCTCAAAGAAGCTGGCGACGCGAGGAATTGAATTTTTAGACGTAGTTGCGCTCAGCGTCTTCTTTTTGTTCGGAACCTTACATGTATGCGTTGCGTTATTGAGTTCAACAATGAAAAGCCAGTTTTTTTCGTCAGTGTAGTTTGTCATAAAAACGTAAAGAGATCATAAATCCACGAGTACGCGTACAAATCGAAATCTCTACTCTACTCAACAAATGAGCTCTGGCGTGGATCGAATTGAAAAGCCAAAACTGTTTTAGCGAACATGTTGTTTCAAACTTCGATCCACTCGTCCATCGTTGATAAGACCCATAACTCCACGGTCAAGCACATCCGCCCGCGAGCCATGAATCAGTGCTCCTCGGAGGGGGCTAAATGCGTAACGCGAATCGAAGCAGGAGGAACGAGAAGAGTCGAACGCGCCGTGCACCATCGGCTATTTATATCGCGCGCGCACGATTCGTTCACCCGCCGACTGGCCGACGCGACGTCATATTGTAGGTTGCACCGCAAGAAGGCACGGACGAAGACGCGAGTCGTGCATTGTACTTTGGGACGCCTGCTGCGATTACTCAACCCGGAGTGGGCCGGACTGCTGCGATGGTGCTTTGCGACATTACCGTAGGAATGCCATTTGTTACGTTCCAGGCACGTTTTTTTTTTTTTCGGTCCCGCTTGCATAATGCGCGAGGATCTTGGCAAACGTGCGGTGCAATATCTTCCCTCCTCGCTGTATCTTCATTCTATCTGTATCATATTGTGAAATGTCGGATCGTTGAGTGGTAAAGGTATCAGACGTAATATGCGGCTCGAAAACGGTAATTTCGTGGATAAGGGAAAACTGTAAGCTTTTTCACTTTCATACGTCGGGACTGAGGAACTTTTAAACCAAAAGATTGATCAATCGACACGACAAGTTTGTGAAAAAGATAAGGCGCTGGTTTCTGTCCAAGCGCTCTGTTAAGCGCAATTTCGTGAGAAAAGGCATTCCGCACTACATGTGGATATATAAAGTAGAATACAGTTGGCGAAAAACTGTGTCAACCTTTTTTTTTTTTTCATGCAACTCCACAGTTGATACAACAATGTTCTTGCACTCTTCCTATAAAGTAAAACCAAGTGATCCAAAAGTCCATCGGAAGGGATAACCAAATTCTTCTGGCTGTGTGGTGTTCAATCGACTGGTATCGTTTATATCACGTTCATCGTTTTAAGTCAACAGAATTATATTGTTCTTTGTGTTCAAGCTTTCTTCAATCTCGTGTAATCGATTGAATGGCGTAGAATAGGGAAGAAAAGTCATCAAGGCATAGTGCCAGTAGTCTCTTATCCCGCCGTAATGGAGGATAGACACGTCGCATAGTCGCTTACATGCTGCAGACACACTCGTTTCGTCACATACGTACTTACTTACCACGGATGTTGCGCAACCGAATCGCTATTCGCACTATTTCGCACCGAGACGGGGGTATACAGATAATATGATGAAGATTTGTGGGCTGGAAACGACCCTCGCACGAGCAGGAGAGATGAATTCGTATTTTATCACGCGAGATCCGAAACGCTCCTTCTTGCCGATTTATACCATACGGACGCGAGCGTGGGGGGGGGGGGGGGACAACCTACATGTCCGCGCTCGCGTACATACACAATTAGGCGAGTGACTGGAGTAAATAGTTATTTGAAAAAGAGGGGGATGCTCGTAAAAGTGAATAATAAATTCATGACTCGGACGTCGCAGCTGCAGCGCACGGAGAGGCGAGGCGTGCGTATTCCATATATGACGAGGGACGCGCAGTCGGATGCTACTTTTAGAAACGGGCGCTCGCCTCGTGCAATTGAACGTGAAAAATGTTCATGCCGCTCGTACGCGCTCCAACTGCGTATGAAGTAAGCAGTGCGGAGGGGAATTTTTCATCCGGCTTCGCACTCGAAAGTAATAATGAGGCCAGCGGCGGGCCCTTGGGCTGTAAGGAAATCAAAAGCGAATCGAACGATGTATTTTTAATCGTTCAAAAAACGAAGAGGAGTATCAAGATGAATAAATGACACGCGCAACAAGTAATGCATCAACGTTTGACAACTTTGGATAAAACGTTTCGATCAGCAAAACTTTTCATGCTGTCATCTGTATTTATAAAACGTGCAATAACACGTTTCAAACTTATTACCGTTGGAAAATTTAGCCTTCCTTGACCCATTGATACCCTCGAGGGGTCATTGTCAATTTCTAATTTTGAAAATGATCTTTCTGCAGTACAATTACTAATCATTAAAATTTAATACAGTCTTGAAACCATTTCAGTACAAGGAGGGGTTTCTCGTTCTCCTTTCTCAATCATCAAGGAATACATGGCTCGTTCTCCAGTAATACCCCTTCCAGGCTTGATTTCAAGTGATCCAGAACAAAAATTCTGGAATAACGTAAGCTCCGTTTCCAAACTAGGATCCAGATCGTTTTCATAAATAGGCCAGATGTAGTCGTCTCATCGAATTTAATGATTTCAAATAAAACGTTGACGCATCGCGCTGAACTAAAGACTTAACCGGCTAGTGTGTGCCTACGTGCACGCGCCCAAAGTGCCCTCGTGTAAATCCGTCACTGCATGTACCTACAATTTTTGTTGGGTAAAGCCGAGAGAAATCCATATTATTGCACCGACTCTGATTGAAAATAATCAACCGAAAGTGCGCGCAGAGCCTTTTCGAAATCTCCCGCGAAATATGCCCGCCGCCTGTAGACAGCCGATAATGGCCCCGTGCACCTCCGTGGAACGATATCGCTCCTCTTGCGCCTCGAATTTCCTTCTGCACCCCCGTCCTTTCCGCCGAAAGGGGGGGTTACGCGGCGTAAAGTTTGTCGCCCCCCGTCGCCACCAGCAGAATGAACAATAAAAAAGGGCCACTGGTGTGAGGGGGGGGGGGGGGGGGGGGGGGGGGGGGGGGGTGCCTCCTATACGTTGTTTATTGTCACCGTCGAGTTTCGTATGCACTACTCGTAAAGATGTAAGGGACGCGGTGCATATATCCATAGGTACGCGCGCAGTTCCCGATCGGTCGTATAGCAGGCAGGGGAAAATGACGGGGGAGAGAAATGAGCTGGAGGCTGCGGAGGGACGACTCTTTCTCTCTCTCTCCAGCTACCATTTATACCCCCGGTTGTACAGGTTTTCATAATGGGTGCGGTGCGAGTATCGTTCCTGGAGCTGGATTGGGTGCTGAGTTCGACGGTCTTGTATTTTTATTTGCCTAGAAAGATTATGACGCAATTTTATACGCAGCGTTGTCGAGTATTACATCGTTTCAACGCGATTCGAATACGATACGAGTAGGACTGATGAGCTTGAGCAGCTTTGGGTTCGTCGAAGATGATCAAGCGTACGTAATATATAACTGAGAGGAATCGAGCGGAATATTTCAGTACAGGCGCATAAATTAGTCATCGATTATTGTCTCAATACTTCTCAGGAAGGAGAAAGTATTGTTATTCGATTATACTTCTGCCGTGAGAAATTGATGAGGTTTTAAAATCCATTCCTTTCGAGCTAATTTATAATGCATGTTACAAGTTGAGATCGATTTTTTTCTTACAATGCAGCGTTTTGTCTCCTATACATCAGAGCGAAAAAACGGTATGGAATTTGTGCCGGGGTTACTTTTTCTCTCTCCTATGTAGAATAGCGCCAGAATGAGTCTCGTCTAAAATTTGTTTCCTATTATTATTCATTAACTTTTGTGGGTTGTGCATTGAGAGAATCAAAGTAGAAGAGTAAAAGAAGAGCGACATTGACAGCTGAAAAGAAGTGAAAGAATTTGAGATTAAAGACTGTATGAGTGCCAATAAATTTTTAAGTTGCGTGCGTGTTTATACACATGGGTCATTTCGCGAGAAACGGGATATTTTGGTGTGTGAGATAGGATTTTCAAAATCTAGTGTTAATAATTTTTTAATTATTTTTTCTATGTTATGTGAGGTCCAAACTAGCTGGAAACTTTTGGGCCCGGCTCTATTGTCATTTTTAGACGACACATGTTAATTTAAATGGGATTTTTAAACAACTTCAAAAAACCATCACGGTAATGGTACTTTTTTGGCAGTACTGAAGCTCCAAATGGAAATTTTTCACGGAAATTTAGTTGGGTGCATATGCACACCAAAAGCCTTTGTATACTATAGTCTTCTTATTGATAATTTAAAATACCTCCAAGATTATAGAAGCATCGCGGTAATGACCGCTTACTTTGGTCAACAGAACTCTCTATATTAACAATGACATTACGACTAACCGCATTCGAATTTCTAGTTGAAAAAAATTGGTCGATGTAGAAGCGTGCTGCACCGTTCAGTTTATTGGAAAACACATTTTGAAAAAATTAAAATGCTAACGCATGCAGTACTAGCTGGTAAAAATGAGATTTTTAAATGCTCCACATTACGCGGTAATGGCATTTTTGCCTGTTTTTTCCATTTCACAGCCACGCAAAATATATTTTTCGACTCGATTTCAAAAAGGCTTTCTAGAGAAAATTAGTTTACACTGTCTAAAAAAAGTTTTGGCTTAAAATAATAAAATGCATTGTTTTTTAACATAGGCTTCATGAAATATCGCAGTTTTTGCGAAATGACCCATATATGTATGTACATGTTAATCTTTAACATCGCTGGTTGGACGTGAAAAAATACTGTGCTGATCGATAACGCTGATTATTGCAATAAGTAATTAGTGCACTATTGATGGTTTACATTTGTACTGCGCCGCGAAGTACGAGTACTATATGCATTACGAAAGTGTATTATGCTTGTGTGTTACACACGTTGTGTATGTGAGTAGCGGCACTATTACAGTGACAGAATCAAACGCGAACCGTGCCGACGGTCGGTCCGTGAGGGAGAGAGCTGGCACCGAGCCTTCACGAGCCGGCTGGGCCTGCGCGCACCCGCCTGTTCTGTGCTAACACTGCTAACCTTCGAACTGTATAGTATAATTCGGCAGTTACTTGCATGCTCAGTCACGCCGCCAACCATGGTCTGCGGACGAATTGAGATTCCCCGGGTCTACAGCCACCCAGTCACTTCGCCTTCCTGCCGAGCAGCTGAACGAGAGTCACGAGGAGGAGGATGCCGTTCAGGAGGATCAGGGACATGATGGCGAGGTTGAAGGTAGAGTACATCGTGCTGTGAGATAGCGAGGGAGTGAGTGTGTGTGCCGCGTCTGTCGCGAGAAGGCGGTGTTGAGACCAGCCTGCAGACGCGGAGGTTATAATCCGTGTGTGCGAAAGAGAGAGAGAGAGAGAGAGGAACGCGGGTATCGTTACTAATGTTTCGGGAACATTTTTCGCGGGAAGTGTGCGTCGGTACTGTCGGTATAGTTAGCGCAGGGCACAGTGGAAACAAGTCAAGGATAGTATTTTGTTGCGTCATACGTACACTCGTGCATCGTGCAGTAGTTTGCGCGGCCGTCGAGGCCTCGCTGCGCCGGGAAATTCTTCCGCGTGCGAGAGAGTATAGAGTACTCAGAGTAGAGTTTTATTAGGCTGTAGTGGCTGGCCTAGGGCGCAGAATAGCCTTGACAATTATATCAGAATTAAAGCTGCGTGCAGGCAGCTAACAAGCGATTACATGCTTGTACAATTGAAAAGGCTTTTACAGCTAAGTGTAGTATAACATACATAATTCATTCATTAACTAGAAATAACAATAATAATACCAACAATAATAATAATAATAATAATAATAATAATAATAATAACAATGTATGAAGTTGACTGTTAAATAGTTTGGTATGTACAGAGAGAGATAGAAAGAGAGGTGAAGAAGCGTTGGTGTAACGAGAACAGGGATACTTAAAAGGGACACCCACCCAGTTGTAACTGTATGCTAAAGTGCTGTATATAGGTATACTTTAGCATACAGTTACAACTGGGTGGGTGTCCCTTTTGAGAACGCTGACCGAGAAGAAGGTGCTCCATAGTCTCGTCTACAGTGCGTGCGTATCGATGAACGTGTAGCGACTAATGGCACCGGCCTTGGGTTGAAAATTCCCAAGATTTCCGTCTTGTGTAAATGAGAGTCAATAAATTAGTGTATTACGAGAAACATCCAAAGTTTGCGACTGTTGCGCTTCGTTTTAAATTCACTAGCGTGTCCCGACGGACCGCCCGGTGCAGCAGAATCCAAGGACACGGGGACGGGCCGAGCGTAGCGTCATCGAGTCGTTTTTCTTGGCGTTCGAGCGGAGTGATTTTTCGCGCTTTCGGTATTATTTTCTTGCGGGCGAGGCGGTTCGGGACAGCCTTTTATCTGGTGACTTTCGTCCAGCCACCCAGGCCCCAGATCCCCTATAACTGTGTCGGAGTGTGACACAGTCGGCACAAGGTTAAAGGAGCGCTCTGATTGGTAATATCGCCTGTATTGACTGTGTCACTCGTCGACACGCTTAGAGGATCATGCCCCAGTATAGGCCGAAAACGCCTCGTCACAAATTGCAATGATAATTGAAGGACCGGATGCAATAAGGGGACCAGCACTTTTTTCATCGTTGATTTACTCATGAAAGATTTTTTTTTTTTTGAAATTTCAACAACATTTTATGAAAAATATAGGGAACGAGTGTTATTCAAAGAGCTTCCCTTATTGCATCCGGCCCTTCAATTATTCTTACAGCTTGAAAAATACATCTCGACAATAACTACGATTGCAGGATCGTCGCGTTGGACACAGTTTTAAAAGCCAAAAATCGCAAGTGTCGGAGAAAAAAGAGCATAGGTTACATCTCGGCGTGAATTATTCCGGGTCAGAGGCACGCTTACACACAGGGTGGCTTCCTTCCGGCTGGCCGGCTGGCATACAGGGGGCTCTTTTGTGCGCACGATGTACGAAAGCAGCCACTGTTGCGGCGCGAAATTAAATGGGCGAAATTAAGCGTAAGTACATGCTCGCACGTGTACGGTGGTCGTTGTGTTCGGCACGTGTGTCTTTCGCGGCTCAGACAACACGGGAAGGATGAGCGTGTAGTAGCACTTTTTACTTCGTATACGCGTGTACATAGAAACGGATATGATGTATAGGGAGGGATAAAAAGGCCGCGCGGTGCTGGTAATTTACGCAACAATGGCGAGCACTGTCGCTGCTCGGGGAGGAGAGCAGCCGGAAGCTTTCGCCCGGATTTACGAAGCTCGCCGTCTTGTCGGATGTGTGTGCGGGTGAGTGTTTGTTCGTGGGATACTCTGCTCTGACGTGTTTGAGGATGTTTTCAAAGTTCATAAAACTGGTTTGTGGGAAAATGACCATGTGCGCGAAGTCTTGGGGATATTGGGAGGATTCTTGGAATAAACTGTGAGCGACTAGATCAATATGCAAATTGATTATTGTCGGATGAATCGATTGATGAGTCTCGTGGAAGTTTGGTGTGTAGCTCACCAGAGTGAAACCGTATAAGAGATAATAATTTACCCAACAAATATTCACATTCGAAATAAAGAATTTATTCGTTTACACGTAGCTATAAAAAAGTCGACCGAACTAATCGTAGGCTGGAAGCGTTCTACCTTCTTTGACAACCAAATATCAACAACTATTGTCATTTCATCACACGTGTACAGTTTTTAATTTCATAGCAACACGCACATGCAACGTAATTCGAATGCAACGAAACAGGGTATGTGATGAATACTATAGAATGGTGCGAGATTCGTCTGAAAAAAATGTAGAATGTACACAGAGACACGTCGTCGAGAAAAACCATCATTATTTAAAAGTTCGTTGCCAAAGTTGAGAATGAGCTATTGAGAGAAGCATGTTGAGCTATTCAATAGAGCATTATCTTCAAAAAATCCAAATCATAAGTATCGACGTTGCTTGATAGTCAAGTCCGCGCACGATCTCATAAGCAATAAAAGAAAAAACAGTTTGATTAAAAAAACACTCTTAACAATAGAACCCCTAA
>JAPYYV010033216.1:0-13214 GCA_030522625.1 Copidosoma aretas | reverse complement strand
TTTCCTCGTGGTGGTTTCCGCCTGGGGTAGTAGTTATACATTGACGTTCTTCATTTTTGCTTTCCACCGTCTGACTACCTACAAAAGTGTAAAAAGTATTGGTGTAATTGTGTGGTGATTGTGGTCAGCAGCAGCACTGGTAGGATCCACCCCTCCGAATCGCCAGTACCGAGCCACCATATTGCGATCCTAGAGCCCGGTTCCAGCTGGTTCTTGCAATGCTTTATAGATAAAGCCACCATATGGTCTCTTCAGCGGTAGTAAGCTGGTATAGTCTAGCCCACCACATCTTTTTTATTTTTGAGACGTACAGCCTTTTAAGCGGTAGTAGCCCGGTATTATTCAGGTCACCGCATAGGCCTCACCTCCCGGAGCTCCTATATCACACACAAGCAGCAAGGCCCCGACATCTCAGACGAGAGGATCCCACCAAGTCCTTCCGCTTCTGTGTCAGTGTAGTGTGTGTATGTGAGAGGAATGTATTCACCGCCACTTACCTCTATACATGGCTAGTTAGTATGCCGTTAGTCTTGAAGCCCCCTCACCCGACCTCGGCTGCAAGCAGCATGGTCTACGACAAGGTGACGCATACCATGGAGGGGGAATAGTAGTAGCAGTAGAAGTAGTAGTTATAGCAGTAGTAGATGTGGTAGTAGGAGCAGTTGTAGTAGTAGCAGTAGTAGTATCAGTATTAGTAGCAGTAGTAATATCAGTATTCGTACAGTAGTATAAACAATAGAAGCATAGCAGTGGTAATCCAAGTAGTAGTAGTAGTAGTAGTAGTAGTAGTAGTAGTAGTAGTAGTAGTAGTAGTAGTAGCAGTAGCAGAAGCAGTAGTAGTAGCAGTGGTAGTGGAAGTACTAGTAGCAGTTGTCGTAGAATAACCCGAAGCAGTAGCAGTAACAGTAGTAGTAACAGTAGCTGTAGTAGTAGTAAAAGTAGTAGTACTAGTAGTAGTGATGGTAACAGTAGCAGTAGCAGTAGCAGTAGTGGCACTAGCATTAGTAGCAAAAGTAGTAGTAGCTGTACGCGTAACAGTATTACTAGCAAAAGTCGTAGCCGTAAAAGTACTAGTAGCAGTAGGAGTAGCAGAATCAGTATGAATAAAGGTAGCAGAAGCAGTAAAAGTAGCAGTAGAAGTAATGCTAAAGGTGACAAGCCAAATAACCTTGTTAGATGTCTACTTTTGCACCGGAAATAACTATTTTTAACGTATTATTTATTTTGTCACATGTTAGAGACAGTTGATTCAGACCTATCAAGTGCAAATAAATATGTTTTGATACGTTTTGATATTCAAACTCGTGTAATCTCAGTGACAAGCTGAAAATCCGTGTTAGATGTTTATTCAAGCACAGGAAAATATCCCTATATCAATTATCCTCTTTGTTGAATGTAACAAACAGCCGAATATGACTTATCAAGTGTAAATACATTTTTTTTGATGTTTTACAATATTTAAACTAATATATTCCTAGTGACAAGTTATTAACGGAGTGAAATTTTTACTCTTGCACCGATAAATATAATATTTGATATAATATTTACATTGTCACATGTGACAAACAGTCGAATAGGACTTATCAAAATCAAGTACATTTGCTTTTATGGTTTACAGTTTTTATGGTCACATGTCACTAGTGACGAGCTAAATAACCTTGTTAAATGTCAACTTTTGCACCAAAAAAAACCATTTTCAACGAATTATTCACCTCGTCACATGTTAGAAACAGTAAATTAAAAATGTCAACTTTTGCACCAAAAAAAACCATTTTCAACGAATTATTCACCTCGTCACATGTTAGAAACAGTAAATTAAGACTTATCAAAAGCAAATGGATTTGTTTGAATGGTTTTTCATATCTAAGCTCATGTAATCTCAGTGACAAGCTAAATACCCGTGTAAAATGGTTTTTTCTGCACTTGAAATTATCATTTTGCCTTTTATCCATTATGTGACATGTGACAAACAGCTCAAGATGGCCTATTAAGTGATACTATAATTGTTTAGATAGTAAACAATATTCATGCCTATATGTTACTAATGACAAGCGAAATAACCGTGTGGGATGTCTACTTTTGCACTCAAAAATATCATATTAGCTATTATCCACTTTGTTACATGAAACAATCAGCCAAATATGACTTATTAAGTTTAATGACATTTGGTCAAATAATTTTTTAAACAAAAGCATATACGTCACTGGTATCAAGGTAAATAAACGTGTGAAATGTCGACTCTCGAACTGATTAATATAATTTTACCAATTATCTACATCTTCCCATGTGACAAAAAGTCGCATACTAATCATTATGTGCAAATACATCTGTCTCTGATAGTTTACTATATTTAAGCTAATATGTCCTGTAACAAGTTATTAACCGTGTAAAATGTTCACTTTTGCACTGCAAAATATAATATTTGACATATTATACACTTTGTCACATGTGACAAACAGTTAAATAGAACTTATGAACAGCAACTACTTTTGCTATTATGGTTCACAATTTTTAAGGTCACATGTCATTTGTGACAAGCTAAATATTCTTCTAGGATATCTCCTTTTGCACTGGAAATAATAATTTTTAACGTATTAATTGTTCCGTCACATGTTAAAAACAGTTATTTAAGACTTATTGAGTGAAAATAGATTTGTTTTGATTAGTTTTAATATTAAAACTCATGTGATCTCAGTGACAAGCTAAAAATCCGTGTTAGATGTCTATTTTTACACCGGAAAATATCCATGTACCTATTATGCCCTACGTCAAAAGTATGTTCAGTCTAATATGACTTCTTACGTGTAAATACCTTTTTTTCGTGATGTCTTACAATCTTCAAGCTCATACGTCACTAGTGACTAGCTATATAACAGTGTAAGATGGTTTGTTCTGCGCTTAAAAATATCATTTTTTCTATCCTCCATCCACTATGTCACTCGTCACAAACAGCTAGTGATGGCTTATTTAATGATAATATGCTTGTTTAGATGGTTTATAATATTTATGCCTATACGTCACTAATGACAAGCTTAATAACCGTGTTAGTTGTCTACTTTTGCACTCAAAAGTATCATCTCACCTATTATTCACTTTGTTACATGTAACAATCAGCTAAATATGAATTGTTTAAAAATACAATTGTTCTAATAATTTTTAAAAATAAAGCATATACGACACTGGTAACAAGCTAAATAACGGTGCGAGATGTCGACGTTTGCACTGATAAATATACTTTTACTAATTATCGACTTCGTCACATGTGACAAAAAGTCGCATATGAATCATCAGGTGCAAATACATTTGTTTCGATAATCAACAATATTTAAGATAATATTTTCTTCCTGTCAAGTTATTAACCGTGTGAGATGTTATTTTTGTACCGAATAATATAATATTTGACAAATCATACACTTTGTCACATATCACAAACAGTCGAATAGGATTTATCTAAAGCAAGTACGTTTGCTTTTATAGTTACCAATTTTTATGGTTACATGTCACTAGTGACAAGCTAAATTAACTTGTAAGATGTCTAGTTTTTCACGGGAAATAACCATTTTTAACGTATTATTTTTTCTGTAACATGCCAGAAACAGTTAATTAAGACTCATCGAGTGCAAATAGATTGGTTTTAATGAGTTTTAATATTAGAACTCATGTAATCTCAGTGACAAGCTAAAAATCCGTGTTGGATGTCTTTCTTTGCACCGAAGAATATCAATATACCTATCATGCTCTTCGTCGAATGGAATGTTTAGTCTGATATGACTTATCGAGTGGAAATACCTTTTTTTTGTAATGTCTTAGGATTTTCAAGGTCATACGTCACTAGTGACAAGCTACATAACCGCGTAAAATGGTTTATTCTGCACTTAAAAATATTATTTTTCCTATTATCCACTGTGTCACATGTGACAAACAGCAAAAGATGGCTTATTGAATAATAACATATTTGTTCAGATGGTTGACAATATTTATGCCTATACGTTACTAATAACAATCTAAATAACCGTGTAAGATGTCGACTTTTGCACTCAAAAATATCATCTCACCTATTGTCCACTTTGTTACATGAAACAATCAGCTAAATATGACTTATTGAGTTAAAATACATTTGTTCTGATAATTTTTTTAACAAAAGCATATTTGTCACTGAAATGCATGTAAATAACCTTGCGAAATGTCTACTTTTGCACTGACAAACATAATTTTACCAATTATCCACATTGTCATATGTGACAAAAAGTCGCATACGAATCATTAACCGTGTGAAATGTTCACTTTTGCACCGCAAAATATAATATTTGACATGCTGTACACTATGTCACATGTGGTAAACAGTTGAATAGAACTTATCAACAGCAAGTACTTTTGCTTTTATGGTACCAAATTTTTAAGGTCACATGTCATTAGTGACAAGCTAAATATCCTTGCTAGATATCTCCTTTTGCACTGGAAATAACCATTTTTAACGTATTATTTATTCTGTCGAATGTTAGAAATAGTTAATTAAGACTCATCGAGTGCAGATATCTTTGTTTTGATGAGTTTTATCATTAAAACTCATGTGATCTTAGTGACAAGCTAAAAATCCGTGTTAGATGTCTATTTTTGCACTGAAAAGTATCAATATACTTATTATGCTCTACGTCAAAAGTCAAGTTTAGTCTAATATGACTTATTGAGTGTATCTACATTTTTTTGTGATGTCTTTCAATCTTCAAGCTCATACGTCACTTGTGATAAGCTATATAACCGAGTAAGATGGTTTATTCTGCACTTAAAAATATTATTTTGCCTATTATCCCCTGTGTCACATGTGACAAACAGCAAAAAATGGCTTTTTAATTGATCATATATTTGTTTAGATTATTGATCATATTTATGCCCATACGTCACTAATGACAAGTTTAATAACCGTGTTAGATGTCTACTTTTGCACTAAAAAGTATCATCTCACCTATTATCCACATTGTTACATGTAACAATCAGTTTAATATAAATAATTGATTTGAAATACATTTTTTAAGATAATTTTTAAAACTAACACATATACGTTACTGGTCACAAGCCAAATATTTGTGCAAGATGTCGACTATGGTACTAGTAAATAAAAATTTACTAATTATCAACTTGACAAACAGTCGCATATGAATCATTATGTGCAAATACATTTGTTTTGATAGTTTACAATATTAAAGGTGATATGTCCTTAGTGACAAGTTATTAACCGTGTGAAATGTTCACTTTTACACCGCAAAATATAATATTTGACATATTATACACTTTGTAACATGTAACAACTGTTTAATAGAACTTATTAACAGCAAGAAATTTTGTTTTTATGGTTTACAATTTTTAAAGTCACATGTCGTTAGTGACAAGCTGAAAATCCTTTTTAGATATCTCCTTTTGCACTGGAAATAACCATTGTTGACGTATTATTCATTTTGTCACATGTCAGAATCAGATAATTAAGACTTATCAAGTGCAAATAGATTTGTTTTGATGGGTTCCAATATTAAAGCTCATTTAATTTCGGTAGCAAGCTTAATATCCATGTTAGATGTCTGTTTTTGGACCAAAAAATATCATTATACCTACTATCCTCTTTGTCAAATATGACAAACAGCCCAATATGACGCACCGAGTTTAAATAGATTAGTTTTGATGTTTTACAATATTCAAGCTCATATGTCACTAGTGACAAGCTTCTATCATCCACTATGTCACTCGTCACAAACAGCTAGTGATGGCTTATTTAATGATAATATGCTTGTTTAGATGGTTTATAATATTTATGCCTATACGTAACTAATTACAATCTAAATAACCATGTAAGATGTCTACGTTTGCACTCAAGAAATCATCACACCTATTATCCACTTTGTTACTTTGACAATCAGCTTGCTATAAGTTATTGATTTAAAATACATTTGTTTAGATAATTTTGAAAACTACCCTATATACGTTACTTGTCACAAGCAAAATAACCGTGCGAGATGTCGACTTTTGCACTGATCAATATAATTTTACCAACTATCAATTTCGTCACATGTGACAAACAGTCGCATATGAATCATCAATATTTAAGATATTTTCTTACTGACAAGTTATTATCCGTGTGAAATGTTAATTTTGCACCGAAAAATATAATACTTGACATATTATACACTTTATCATATGTCACAAACAGTCGAATAGGATTTATCAAAAGCAAGTACGTTTGCTTTTATGATTCACAATTTTTATTGTTACATGTCACTAGTGACAAGCTAAATTAATTCGTAACATGTCTAGTTTTTCACTGGAAATAACCATTTTTAACGTATTATTTATTCTGTCACATGTTAGAAACAGTTAATTAAGACTTATAAAGTGCAAAAAGATTGGTTTTGATGAGTTTTAATATTAAAACTCATGTGATCTCAGTGACAAGCTAAATATCCGTGTTGGATGTCTTTTATTGCACCGAAAAATATCATCATACCTATTTTCCTCTTTCTCAAATGTGACAAACAGCCAAATATGACACATCGAGTGTATACACTGTTTTTTGATGTTTTACAATATTTAAGCTCATACGTTACTAGTGACAAGTTTAATAACCGTGTAACAAGGTTTATTCTGCACATAAAAATATTATTTTGCTCATAACCCACTATGCCACATGTGACCAAAAGCTAAAGAACGTTTATTAAGTGATAAAATATTTGTTCAGATAGTTGACAATATTTAAGCCTGTACGTCACGAATGACAAGCCAAATAACCGTGTCAGATGTCTACTTTTACACTCAATAATATCATCTCACCTATTATCCACTCCGTCACATGTAAACATTAGCTAAAGATGGCTCATTAAGTAATGATGTATTTGTTAAGATGGTTTACAATATTTATGCCTATACATCACTAATGGCAAGCTAAATAACTATGTAAGATGTCTATTTTTTCACTTAAAAACATCAACTCACCTATTATCCACTTTGTCACATGTAACAATCAGCTTAATATGACTTATTGAGTTAAAATACATATATTCTGATAATTTTCAAAACTAAAGCATATACGTCACTGGTAACAAGCTCAACAACCTTGTCACATGTCGACTTATGCGCTGATAAATATAATTTTACCAATTATTATTTTCGTCACATGTGGCGACAGTCGCATAGAAATCATTATGTGCAGATACATTTGATTTAATAAATTACAATATTTAAGCTAGTGTTTCCTTAGTGACATGTTATTAACTATGTAAAATGATTACTTTTGCACTGAATAATATAATATTTAACATATTATACACTTTGTCACATGTGACCAACAGTCTAATAGAACTTATCAAAAACAAGTACATTAGCTTGCATTGTTCACAATTTTTGAGGTCATGTCATAATTAAAAAGCTGAATAACCTTGTTAGATGTCTACTTTTGCACCCAAAAATATCACCTTACCTATCATCTACCTTGTTATATGTAACAATCAGCTAAATATTACTTATTGAGTTAAAATACATATGTTCTGATTCACTGGTATCAAGGTAAATAACCGTGTGAGATGTGGACTTTTGCACTGATAAATATAATTTTACCAATTATCGACTCCGTCACATGTGAACAACAGTCACATATGAATCGCCATGTGCAAATACATTTGTTTTGATAGCTTACAATATCTAAGCTAATATGTTCTTCGTGACAAGTTATTAACCGTGTGGAATGTTTACTTTCGCACCAAAAAATATAATTTTTGACATATTACACACTTTGTCAAATGTGACAAACAGTCAAATAAGACTTATCAAGAGCAGGTACATTTGCTTTTTTGGTTTCAAGATTTTTCAAGGTCACATATCACTAGTGACAAGCTAAATAACCTTGTTAGATGTCAACTTTTGCACCGGAAATAACTATTTTTGACGTATTATTCACTTTGTCACATATTCAGAAACAGTTATTTAAGACTTATCAAGTCTTGAATAAATTTTTTTTTATATTTTTTATTATTTATGCGTATGTGATCTCAGCGTCAAGCTAAATATCTGAGTTAGATGTCTATTTTTGGACCGGAAAATATCATTATACCCATTATTCTTTTTGTGAAATATGACAAACAGCCAAATATGACTCATCAAGTATAAAAAGACTTTTTGCCAAATATGACTCATCAAGTATAAAAAGACTTTTTTTGATGTCTTACAATAATTGAGCACATACGTTACAAATGACAAGCTAAATAACCGTGTAAGATAGTTTATTCTGTGCCTAGAAACACCATTTTGTCTATTATCCACTATGTCACATGTAACCTTAGTAGCCTTTTAAAATACGTTTTTGAATTTTTGCCATTAATTCCCTATGTTAGGAGTAAATATTTTTAAAATTTCAGATATACTCAACACATACATGTGCCGCTATTACGGCAAAGCTTGTCAGGCTACCGTTTCATTCTTTCAGCATCTATAAAGGAAGGTGCCTGCAAATTTTGGACCTTGAAGAATGATAATTAAGATTCCTTTAATTTGTTTCTGTTTAAAACATTGGAAACCAAATTATTTTTTTCTGTATCTAGCAGTCGGTGATACATGGCCGTTATAGTGGTTAATGCATGTTGGGTATTCAAAGTATTTTGTGGTAGCTAGTTAGAAAAGCGCTTCGGACAGTTATTCCATACATCTATCTAGCTTCATCAGCTCTGTATGTGTTAAGTATATCTAAAATTTTAAAAATATTTACCTATAACATGGGGATTTGATGAAGAGGCTTCGAAAACGTAGTTTTAGGGGCTACTGGGGTTACATGTGACGAAGTGGATTACAGGTGAAATGACATTTTTGAGTGTAAAAGTAGACATCTCAAACGGTTATTTAGCTTGTGATTAGTGACGTATAGGCTTAATTGTTGTCAACCATCTAAACAAATATATCATCACTTAATAAGCCATCTTTATCTGTTTGTCACATGTGACATAGTTGGTAATAGGTATATAGATATTTTCCGGTGCAAAAACAGACATCTAACACGGATATTTAGCTAGTCACTGAGATCAGATGAGCTTAAATATTAAAACTCATTAAATAAAATCTATTAGCACCCGATGAGTCTTCATTAACTGTTTCTAACATTTTACAAAGTAAATAATACGTTAAAAATGGGTATTTCAGGTTCAAAAGAAGACATCTAACAAGGTTTTGTAGCATGTCACTAGTAACTTGTGACCTTAAAAATTGTGACCAACAAAAAAAAATGAACTTGCTTTTGATAAGTCCTATTTGACTGTTTATTACATGTGAGAAAGTGTGTGATATGTCAAATATTATATTTTTCGGTTTAAAAGTAAACATTTCACATTGTTAATAACATTTCACCAATGACATATTAGCTTACATATTGTAAAATATTTATATGCGACTGTTTGGCACATGCGAAAAGTGGATAATTGGTCAAATTGTATTTATTAATGCAAAGGTCAACATTTCACACGCGTATTTAACTTGTTACCAGTGACGTAGATGCTTAAGTTTTGAAAATGATCAGAATCTATGTATTTTAAATCAATAAGTCATATTTAGCTAATTGTTACATGTGACAAAGTGGATGACAGGTAAGATGATATTTTTCAGTGCAACAGTAGACATCTCACACGGTTATTTAGCTTGTTATTAGTGACGTATAGGCTTAAATATTGTAAATGATCTAAACAAATATATTATCATTTAATAAGCCATCGTTAGCTGTTTGTCACATGTGACATAGCTGATAATAGGTAAAATGATATTTTTAGGTGCAGAATAAACAATCTTACACGGTTATTTAGCTTGTCACTAGTGACGTAAAAGCTAAAAAGCTGTAAGACATAAAAAAAATGTATTTACACTCCATGAGTCATATCCAGCGGTTTGTCACATTTGACAAAAAGAACAATAGGTATAAGGATGTTTTCCGGTGCAAAATTAGACATCCAAACAAGATTTGTAGCTTATTACTAGTGACGTATGTGCTTTAGTTTTGAAAATTATCGAACAAATGTATTTTAAATCAATAAGTCATATTTAGCTGATTGTTACATGTAAAAAAGTGGATAATAGATAAGATGATATTTTTAAGTGCAAAAGTAGACATCTGACACGGCTATTTTGCTTGTCATTAGTGATGTATAGGCATAAATATTGCAATAAATCTTATAAAATATATTATCAATTAATAAGCCAACTTTAGCTGTTTGTCACATGTGACATAGTGGATAATAGGCAAAACGATATTTTTAGTTGCAGAATAAACAGATATTCATCTTACAAGGTTATTTAGCTTGTCACTAGTGACGTATAAGATTAAATATTGTAATAAATCAAAAAAAAGTATTTACCCTTAATAAGTTATAATCGGCTGTTAGTCTCATTTGACGTAGAGGATAATAGGTATAATGATATTTTGCGGTCCAAAAACATACATTTAATACGCATATTTAGCTTGTCACTGAGATTACATGAGCTCAAATATTATAAACCATCAAAAAAATCTTTTTCCACTCGATGAATCTTAATCAACTTTTTCTAACATGTGACAAAGTGAGTGATACGTCAAAAATGGTTATTTCTAGTGTGAAAGTTGACATCTAACAAGGTTATTTAGCTTGTCACTAGTGACATATGACCTTAAAAATTGTAAACAATAAAAGCAAATGTACTTGCTCTTGATAAGTTCTATTCGACTAATTGTCACATGTGACAAAGTAGATAATTGGTACAATTATATTTATCAGTGCAAAAGTCGACATCTTACACGTTTATTTAGCTTGTTACCAGTGACATATATGTTTTAGTTTGAAAAATTATCTGATCACATGTATTTTAACTAAATAAGTCATATTTAGCTAATTGTTACATGTGACAAAGTGGATGATAGATGAGATGATATTTTTTAGTGCAACAGTAGACATTTCACACGGTTATTTAGCCAGTCATTAGTGACGTATAGGTTGAAATATTGTAAACTATCTAAACAAATATATTATCACTCAATAAGCCATCGTTAGCTGTTTTTCACATGTGACATAGCTGATGATAGGGAAAATGAGATTTTTAGTTGCAGAAAAAACAATCTTAGACCGATATTTATCTTGCCAACAGTGACGTATGAGCTTAAAAACTGTGAAACATAAGAAAAATGTATTTACACTTGATGAGTCATATCCAGCTGTTTGTCACGTTTGACACAAAGAATAATAGGTATAAGGAGGTTTTCCGGTTCATAAATAGACATCTAAACCAGATTTTTAGCTCATTACCAGTAACGTATATGATTTAGTTTTAAAAGTTATCAGAACAATTGTATTTTAACTCAATAAGTCATATTTAGCTGATTGTTACATGTTACAAAATGGATAATAGGTCAGATAATATTTTTAAGTGCAAAAGTAGATATCTCACACGGTATTAAAGCTTTTCATTAGTGATGTATAGGCATGAATATTTTCAAACATTTAAAAAAATATAGTATTACTTAATAAGCCATCTTTAGCTGGTTGTCACATGTGACATAGTGGATAATAGGCAAAATGATATTTTTAAGTGCAGAATAAACCATCTTACACGGTTATTTCGCTTGTCACTAGTAACATATTAGGTTAAATATTTTAAAACATCAAAACGATGGCATTTACACTCGATAAGTCATATTTGGCTGTTTGTCATATCTGACAAAGAGGATAATAGGTATAATGATATTTTCCGGTCAAAAAACAGACATTTTACACGAATATTTAGCCTGTCACTAAAATCACATGAGCTTTAATATTAAAAACCATTCAAACAAAACCTCTGCACTCGAGGTGTCTCAATTAACTGTTTCTAACATGTGACAAAATAAATAATACGTTAAAAATGATTATTTACGGTGCCAAAGTAGACATCTAACAAGTTAATTTAGATTGTCACTAGTGAAATGTGACCATAAAATTCGTTAACTATAAAAGAAAAAGTACTTGCTTTTAATAAGTCCTCTCTCACTGTTCGTCACATGTAACGAAATGTACAATATGTCAAATATTATATTTTTTCGGTGCAAAAGTAAACATTTCAGTCGGTTAATAACTTATCACTGAGAACATATTAGCATAAATATTGTAAACTATCAAAGCAAATGTATTTGCACATAATGATTCGTATGCGATTTTTTTCACATGTGACGATGTGGATAATTGGTGAAATTATATTGATCAGTGCAAAAGTCGACATCTCGCACGGTTATTTTGCTTGTGACCAGTCACGTATATGTGTTAGTTTCAAAAATTATCTAAACAAAAGTATTTTAAATCAATAAGTCATATTTAGCTGATTGTCACATGTAACGAAGTGGATAATAGGTGAGATGATATTTTTGAGTGCAAAAGTAGATATCTCACACGGTTATTTAGCTTGTTATTAGTAACGTACAGGCACAAATATAGTAAACCGTCTAAACAAATATATTGTTACTTAATAAGCCATCTTTAGCTGTTTGTTACATGTGACTCAGTGAATCATAGAAAATGAAATTTTAAGTGCAGATTAAACCTTCTAGCACGGTTTTTTTTAGCCTGTCACTAATGACGTATCATCTTAAATATTGTAAAACATCAAAACTAATGTATTTACAGTCGATGAGACATATTTGGCTGTTTGTCACATTTGATAAAGAGGATGATAGGTATATTGATATTTTTCGGTCCGAAAACAGACATCTAACACGCATATTTAGCATGTCACTGAGACCACATAAGCCTAAATATTAAAAACCATTTAAACAAATCCATTTGCACTCGATGAGTCTTAATTAACTGTTTATAACATGTGGCAAATTGAATAATACGTTAAAAATGGTTTTTTTCGGTGCAAAAGTAGACATCCAACAAGGTCATTTATCTTGTCACTAGTGACATGTGATCTCAAATATTGTAAACCATAAAATCAAATGTACTTGCTTTTGATAAGTCCTATTTGACTGTTTGTCACATGTGACAAACTGGATAATATGTCAAATATTATATTCTTCGGTGCAAAAGTAAACATTTCACTAGGTTAATAACTTGTCACTGAGAAAATATTAAATACGACAAATATTTATATTTGTCTTACAGTCAAATTAATGAACAAACATTAATACTATTCTTTTAATTAGACGTATGTGTGTGTGTAATTTTTAAAATTACACC
Source organism: Copidosoma aretas (assembly GCA_030522625.1). Lineage (NCBI taxonomy): Eukaryota > Metazoa > Arthropoda > Insecta > Hymenoptera > Encyrtidae > Copidosoma > Copidosoma aretas. The sequence goes on along the minus strand of JAPYYV010033216.1, from coordinate 15 downwards.
CACACATGTATACGC
>JAPYYV010033205.1:1623-15026 GCA_030522625.1 Copidosoma aretas | reverse complement strand
TACACCAAAAGTATAATGACGATAACATAAAAATACAAATAATATAAGGCAGAAAGTAAAAATCAGTATACCTGTAATGCAATGTGTACCAACTCCTATTTACATATAGATCTAAAACTGAGATATACGTAAGTACACCTATGCACAGTATACTACATCAGCATAACTATGTCTAGGCAACCCTAAGATTAACTTGATATAATGAAAATAAAATTAACAGGTGAGTCGCACAGGTATAAATTGTTAAAATTTAACGATTTAACCTGATATACTTTACCATAATTAGGTAAAAAATAATCATTGTATTTAACATAACACCTAAAATATCAACTGCTATTTTTGAAAAAAAATATGGTAGAAGATAGATAATGTTTTATTTTAGATGATTTCAAATTGTCAAAAAAGTCGTGAATAGGCATTCCCTATAGATGACAAAGTACGTAAATTTGTCAATTTTGAAAAAAAACGTGCTAAATAGGACTCCACTATTAATGAAAAAATGAAAATATTAGTCAATTTTACAAAATAACTTATTACAATTCGCAACGTATCCCTCTGTTGTAGCCCTACAAGGAAACGAAAATCTATACAGTGGGGGGTTGGCGCGCGAAGCGCGCAGGGGGGCGAAGCCCCTCTAGTATATATATATGTATATATATAATGATAATGATGAAATATTTTCCGCCACCCACACCCCCCTCAGCCACTCCTCAAATCACGGGTATAATCATTATACTTTTACGTGTTTTGTATGATCGTCATGTGTTTGTGACACTCCTCACGTCCCCCCCCGCCTACCCTTGGAAATTCCATAATTTTGTCCGCGATTTCACGTAAAAATTATTTTTATATATTTTGTGTTGCCCTCCATCTGCCGTCGCATCATCACTCCCTCTCTCCTCGTCCCCCCTCACGCCCCTCAAAAACTTATAAATATTTTAGGTTTTGTAGACCACCCCCCTCAAAAACATATAAATTTTTATCTGATGCTTATTTTCATAGGTCCCCAGAAAGATGGTCGAAGTCAAAAGACACTATATCGCCAAACTCCGCCAAAAACAGACAAATTATTGAAAAAAAACCGATTGCAGCCTAAGCCGCTCCTTTACAGCCCTTTGGCATTTTTTATTTTTCCTGACCTACTTATTTGGTAAATATTTGGTAAATACACGGAAAGAACGTCGCGAGCTCTGTTGCCCCACAGAGCACGTATTCTGCTTATAATATGGCGGCATTACGTGCCAAGTCCCTAACGGCAATAGTTGCCGTGACTTGTGAGCTCACGTTGTACCATCGGCGCACGCACATTGCCTACACACTCAAGAGCAACAGCTACCACACTGACGAAAGAGCGTTGCGACAACAGACACCCACACTACAGCGAGCTCACGCGTGCACTCGACTAGTGGCAGCAGAGCTCGCAACTTTTGCGCGCGCGTTGTGCCGAGTCAAAGGCCATACGTAGCCACTATATACTGTTTAAGGCAGCCGACGCATATATGCAATACTTAATAATGAGACAGGAGAATTACTTGTATCTTATTGTAATACATCCAAGGAGCATGCTTTCCATAACTGAGCTTGACTTGAGTACTTGATAAATATATATTTGTTAAATCTACGTATTTGTCATGATAGATGAGGTTAGAGAATTGATGTCCTACATAAAATAGTTATGTGTACGGGGGAGAATAAAAGCTTCGTCAATATAAAACACAAATATACTCATTTTACGTTAATTGTTAACTGATATGATGACAGGAATAGGCAAAACTTAAAGGAATTCAACTAATTACACAATATGTATAGAAAATAATTTTTAAAGTAATTATATATTTATTACAACGTTAAAAATAATATACTTGCTTATGTATATACATAATTTTTAGAGAAATTTTGACAGGCAATGTATAGTTATAACCTACAAGTTATAATTATAATCCATATGGCGCAGAAATATAATGTAGTTTATTCATTTTAATTGAGACTTGTGAGGGGTACAGCTGTAAATCGTTTGATTTTAATAATTTTTGCTCTCCCGTATTTCATATAGATACACATGCGCATATGTATACACGCGATGATACCTGGGGATTACGTCGAACGTAATGTGCGGTGTATTAATAACTATACTGCTTTTGAATGTAGATATATATATATGCAAAACACGTGCACTGACCTGACGGTTATATATATATATACGACGTGAGTTCACAAGTCACAGCGAGTGACAGGCGACTGCAGCCGCGGGGCTTGGCAAGTGGCACCGCTATGTTATGAGCAGAATACGAGCACTATAGGGCAACGGAGCTCGCGATCTTCTTTTAATGTAGAGGTTGTGGGCGTCTGTTGACTCGGCACAACGCGCGCGCGAAAGTCGCGAGCTCTGCTGCCGCTAATCGAGTGCACGCGTGAGCTCGCTATAGTGTAGGTATCTGTTGTCGCGACGTTATTTCCGTTTAGAGAGACGCAGAACAATAAAACGTTACCGTTAGTGATAAGAGGTATAAAACAGATAACTCATACGATTGAGCTCAATACGAAATCAAAATATAATACAACTCAAGTACCTAAAACCAAATAAGCAAATAGACTCGCATGCTTATAATTTTTCTTGATGGATCATTTATTCAATAATTAAGAGTATAAACGAAATATTTTATTCGATTGCGGAATAAAGTACATACGACAATAACTACCTATTACAGGAATGGACAAAGCAACCGATTCATGCGGATGGTGCAAAAAAACAGCTGTTTGCAAACCATGACTGTGCTGAAATCTAGAAAACTATATCTGAGCAGTGATAAGCTCAGATCTTCCAATCGAATACCATGTTTTTTTCATACAAAATATCATGAGCAATGTATTTCTGTGTATTATACTAACTGTGAAGGTGTATTATACTTTCAATCATGATGTAAATAGATAATGTTAGCTGGATAGCACAAATTTTCGACAACGTAGGAAAATAATCAGATTTCAGGGCAAGCGAGCTCTATATTTATTGAAAAGAAAACATTTATTAATACAATGTTCTGCTACTACATTAAAAATAACTTAATTTGCTCTTCTGAGCCAGGAAAAAAACAATGTCAACGTCAGTCATACCGCTGATGAAACAGATACTGAAAGATCCGTACAATTCAGCTTAATACGGAATTCAAATAAAATAAAACGCAAGCATCTAAGACCAAACAACCAAATAAAATTGCCCGCTCAAGCTGGATATTAATGAATAATTCATTTGGTAATTCAAAATGTAAGCAAAGTAGTCTATTGTGTTTGGGATAATGTACATAGTATAATCATACCTTATTACCAGAATCGGAAAGATCAACCGACTCATGTAGATGGTGGAAAGAAAAACAGGCACTTGCAAACCATGATTACGTTGTAATCCAGCAATCTATAACTAAAATTAAATTGGCTAAGGAGTCCCAATCACGAACAATGTCGTTTCATACAAAATATGATTAGCACTAGTTTCCGTGTATTATATTTAATATATAGGTGTATTATACTTTTGATCATGATGTAAACAGACAAGGTTTGCTGAATAGCACCAGGGTTGGAGTAGGTTGATTTGGGGCTGAGGTGGGCGAATCAAGAAAATCAAAGGGCAAATGGTGTTATAGCCGACAGAGGATTATGAAAGGGTGGAAGCTACAAATTAGGTATTCTACATCTTCGCTTTATTATTTATCCTATACTTTTTTTGGGTTGAGGGTGGGGGGTAAAAATTACTTTAGGAAAATCTTTACTATTTTTTTATTTTTTCAATCGCTTCTAAATATTGTTTTCTGTTGCAAAAGTATTTTAAAACAGAAACGTACAATTGCATTTTAAGTTATTAATAAACTAACTGCCAGAAATCAGTGGTTTTATAAAATTTTATTAAATATAAACAAAAAGGGCCGTAAAGCAAAATATTTTATTTAAAAGATTTAGCCCACTAAATCAAATGACAAGAAATCACGATAATCTTAATTCTCGTTCTGTTTGAATGACTATTCTTGAAATACAATTACGATGCTTGAAATTCTTAAAACTATAGTTTATGTTATTTATATGTTGCTGTCCAAATCTTAAATTGATCCGCTTGATTGTTTACGAACTATGTAATTTGCAACTAAAAAATACTTTGAAGTTTCAATTTTCTCTAAAAATGTTTTAAAGGATTGTACATTACCGTATATGATTTAACATGCTAATATAATCATATATTCAATTATTCAATTATAAAATTTATGATTGTATTATATTAAACTAACATTTTGCATTTTTCAATCAGAGCTATGATGAGAAAATTACACTCCAGTGGGCTTGTTATATACTTGACTGCTCCAGGCTTTCAATACCAGTACTTATTATATCACTCACTTTCTCACTTATTATGTACACTACACAGACGTATACAATGGCTTCTGTGCAATGACAATAACTGTAAAAAACGAAGACCATGGCGATGAATAATGTAAATGTCCCAATGACTGCACGTGCCCAATGGCTAAACAGTTAGAGTATTATTCACTATTACATCATACATATCGAGTAAAACCTACACATTCGATTTTATTTATATTCTTCAGGCATTTAAGAATGTGTCTCATAATTTTCCCGTCAATACAGTAGCTGTTGTTGGTCTAAATCTCATTTTCAATGTGCTTGCTCGACACTCGGACCGTTAACATTGACTCGCTTGAGCGTTTTTCTTAGCCTAGGTGCACTACTTGTTGGGATTATAAACATGAAACTATTACTCTTTTGGGCAAAGTAAAAGTACTTTCTGAATCTTAAGGAGTTCATAAATAATGTAAAGATATAATTTTATGAATATTTCTAACTTTTTAATTAAAATTCATCGCGTTCACGTACTGTGCCAAGCTCGTATGTAAGCGACCAAAAGATAAACGTACAACTAAAGTTAGAGTGACTGCGTTATTTAGAAAAACAATCGTTTATTAGTTAGTTTTCCGCGTGAAAATAGCAATACTACTTGATATCAAATACGTCCCGTTCAGTTATTGGTACTTGGTCGTTTCAGCTACTGGGACACCTCAATTTTCTACTGTTCATCCATCGGTACAAGATACTGAATAGAAATAGTAGTAATTCGCTATTAAAACTCGTTTATAATGTTAAATCATTGTTTTAAATAATACATATAACCACAATGATGGTAAATATATAAACTATATTTGAAAATCAGAAGGAGTATATTTGATATTCATCCTGTAATTTCCTAAGGTCTTAAACGTTCAGCCATTGAGGCATTTACCTTAATGTGAAAAATAAAAAACACTACATTGAATACTGCCAGATACTGCATACTAACTTGATGGTACTGCAGACCTGCATGACGTGTGTGATGGTATCTGCATATAATATAGCATATGAATATAGACATACAGCTTAACCATACCTTACTGACTAGTCTGACATCTCGGTTGACGAAGAAAATACATAGTTTGCTATTATCCGTTTCCAAATTTGACCAAAAATTACTTTATCAAACTGAATAAAAACGCTTGACATATCCAATAATGATCTTACACTAGGGCACTCAACTCTTTTTTTGACTTTTCTTGATAATTTTTTACCCAAATGTTAATATTTTGCAAGATCCTACGTGAGATCACACATGAGGCCAAACGTAAGTTTTTACGTAAGACCATACGTAAGAACTTACGTTCAAACGGTAATAAAAGCATTAGAAATTCGAAATAAATATTTTGTTTATAATTTAATGAAGCAAACGGTCATGTTCAACGCAAGTAGCAATAAAATTAAAAAAAAAAAAAAAACTGCCCTGATGGGTCTTGAACCCGCGGTAATGTAAAGATTACTAGTCAAGTACCTAACCCACTTGGCCAGAGTGGATCGGATGCGAGTAGGGGAATTTTTGTCTGTATAAAGTGTTTCACATCAGAGTTCACGTTAACCTAAGGAGTTTTTTTTAAAAGTCCGAAAGTATTTTTTATTGTGATAGTAATATACTACTAATAAACATAAAAATATAGAATAACTCACAAGTTCTAGAAAAACACTTATATTGACTCACAAATGACCTTTTTTGTGGTCTCTTCAATTGTAAATAGTTCACCTGGTTTGTAAGAATCCTGATTAGCAAATCCTATAAATAAGCAATACACAATTATGAAGCCAATAAATTATTTATTGTGATTGTTTCTAATAATACATCTCGGGACCGATGTATGCTAGCATATAAAAGTAGTCTCATTAACTTATATTATAAATAATTTTCACATGCTGCATTATGGATTGCATATTCAGAGGGTTTGTTCATTAAAGGATCCTTACAAACTATGTGAGCTATTTGAAAATTGAAGTTGAAGAGACCCCAAAAAAGATCATTTGTGAGTCAGTATAAGTGTTTTTCTGAAACTTGTGAGTTATTCAATTATTCTAATATAATATCATGATTACAGTCATACATTTGTAAAATAATTTAACATGTAAATTTTATAAAATTATCATTACATTATTATGTAATAAATCTCACAGTAGTGTATAAATCCATCCGTTAAATACTTACTTAGCCAAACGATTATTATATATATTTTTATGTTTATTAGTCGTATAGTACTATCACAATAATAAATACTTTCGGACTTTAAAAAATAAAAAAAAAACTTCTTAGGTTAACGTGAACTCTGATGTGAAACACTTTATACAGACGAAAACTCCCCTACTCGCATCGGATCCACTCTGGCCAAGTCGGTAAGGTACTTGACAGATAATCCTTACATTACCGGGTTCAAGACCCATCGGGGCAGTTTTTTTTTTCTTAATTCTATTGCTACTTACGTTAAACATGACCGTTCGCTTCATTAAATTATAAACAAAATATTTATTTTGAATATTTAATGATTTTATTAACGTTTAAACGTAAAAACTTATGTTTTGCCTTACGTGTGATCTTACGTAGTATCTTGCAAAATATTAACATTTGGGTACAAACTACAAAAATATTCAAACTCACTGTTGCCTTGCCACAAATTAATGTTACATAGAATAAAAAAATAATTATTTTTAAGTATTTCTCGCAACTGTAAGAGTTAAGCGCCCTTCGTTTATCGATTTTAAAACCATGACTAAAGTTTCATGCAATTTGATTTAGTAGGAAAGGAGAAAAGTTAGAAACGGAGAAATAGCTTTTTTTAGGTTAAATGGTTCCCTCCCACGTCCTCTTAACGGTGAACTACTACTATTTCTATTCAGTATCTACATATACAGTATTGACACACAAACTCACAAGTAGATGCGGTCTTAGGTTAGAAGTACGCTCAAAATGTAAACAATCATAATCCGCAAGAAAAGTCCAAGTCAATGAGTCATACGTATTTGATATCAAGTATTATTGCTATTTTCACGCGGAAAACTAACTAATAAACGATTGTTTTTCTAAATAACGTAGTCACTCTAATTTTAGTTGTGCGTTCATCTCTTGGTCGCTTTCATACGAGCTTGACACAGTACGTGAACGCGATGAATTTTAATTAACAAGTTAGAAATGTTCTTAAAATTGTATCTGTATATGATTTTAGAACTCCTTAAGATTCAGAAAGTACTTTTACTTTGTCCAAAAGTGTAACAGTTTTAATTTTATAATCCCAACAAGTAGTGCATCTACACTAAGAAACGCGATTAAGCGAGTCAATGTTAACGGTCCGAGTGTCAAGCAAGCACATTGAAAATGAGCTTTAGACCATCAAAAACTACTGTATTGACGGGAAAATTATGAGACACATTCTTGAACCTGAAGAATATAAATAAAATCGAATGTGTAGGTTTTACTCGATATGTATGATGTAATAGTGAATAATACTCTGACTGTTTAGCCATTGGGCACGTGCAGTCATTGGGACATTTACCTTATTTATCGCCATGGTCTTCGTTTTTTACAGTTATTGTCATTGCAAAGAAGCCATTGTATACGTCTATGTAGTGTTCATAATAAGTGAGAAAGTGAGTAATGTAATAAGTACTGGTATTGAAAGCCTAGAGCAGTCAAGTATATAACAAGCCTACTGGAGTGTAATTTTCTCATCATAGCTCTGATTAAAAAATGTATCATGATTCATCCAACCTATGATTTTATCAAAGGATGATTGAGTTTGGAGTTTGACAAAACTCAATCTTCTTTGTTCTCATTGAAGTGTATTGGTGTCATCATGGCTGTACAGGTTAAACAAGTTATCATTACACATCCATCCTCTGTCATGAATTATTATTCTTCTTAAAATTTGGAAGTAGAAAAAACACAGTTGTAAGCATATCCACTTGCTCTGTCATCTGTTTTCCAACCGAAGTTATGCAGAACGAGTACCTGCCACCTGCTCCGCATCAATGTATTCAGCAATGGACTTTGGCGCTGAACCTCATATGCAGCCAATAATGTCATCAATGAAGTTGGCTAAATGTCAAGATTCATGTAAACTTTGATTTTTCTCTTTTGACTGAAAACATATAGTATGAGAACTTGATTTTTGCTAATATACCCGTAAATTAAAATTTTTCTCTGGAGCTGTTCAGCAACAACCTAGCACTGGACTTGAAACTGTTTTATATTCATTTAGAATAATCTCGTTTTACTTTATATTTATTCTTTCATTCAACAGATAATTTTATAAAACAAACTCTTATTTTTTGAGGCTTATAAACTGTTTCCAACGTTTTGTAATTATTCTCATTGACAATAAATTGATAATATTTTTTTTACATTAGGATTGACTGGTTGACTCTATCGCCTGTCCACGATTTCAAAACAGATCACATTGTAATCGTCGTTACAATTGAGTTTTAGGATTGTTGCAGACATTTTTAATTACAACTTGGGCTTCATAGACAGGTACTGTATTTTTTTTTTTTTTTTTTAACTAGTTGGCATAAACCAATAAAACAATTTATTATGTCACTATTCGTAGCGAGCAAAATTCAAAGTCTCCAATAGTTGAGCATAATTGTTTTGATCAACTCGTCATAAGTAGTATGATTTTTTTAAATTGGCCGTACAAGTTGATCAAGATGCCATGACAAATACAGCCTAAAATGTCATTAATGATTCTCTAGGTATGAAAGGTAATAAACTCAGTTGGTTGACATGAAAACTTGATTGAATTCATGGTACCTGGAGAGATGCAGTACGAGTGCCTGCTCCATGCCAATGTCCGAATGTTGCTGTACATTTGTATCTTTGTCTCAAGCTGTACATACATAAACAACTTAGCTCGGGCTTTGAAACATACTTATGAATATTCTACAGTATCTTATCTAAGAAATCAAATTGTGAGCTTTTGGATCTTGTAAAATTTGCCTTTCATAACTGGTTAAACATTTGATTCTCTGAAATTCTACCGAAAAAACTTATTTCATCTATAAATACAAAAATCGTATGTGTAAAATTTGTCGACTGGAAATTTATTAGTTGTAGACTTATAATATCATATGAGAGTTTTGAAAATTTATGTTTGGAGCTTTCTGTGACTAGCACCAAGATTCAACTTTCATCCTGATGATATTTGATATAAGGCTTTTAGAAAATGTTTATTATGAAACAAAAATGCAACCTAGACAATTTTTTACTCCATGTTTTTTTTTATAAGCTCTTTCTGGGAAAATTCCGAGATTCATCTATTAAAAATATAACAAACTGTGAAAAGTAAATTTCATATGATCCAATAGATCCACAGTTTGGTTTCTGAGTTTCTTAAGAAAGACTCTTATTGGATCTTAAAATGGAAGAAATTTGTGTTTAAAGCTTGCCAATTGTAAATCATAAATTTATGATTTATGACAGTTGGAAAATTTTGGAAATTGATAAGTCTATTTGTTTGTGGTCAGTGCTAAATTTTAACTTTGCTCCAATGATTCAAACTTTTTGCAAATTCACTTTTCTTATTTAAATTGGCATCTTGAGCAACCTCACACTTTTACTGTTTTTGTCTAAGAAGCTTAAAAAAAGTCATACTTAATTTTAGTTTGATCATTTGTTCTTAAACCGATGGCAGTTTGTTCTTCCGAAAATTTGTTTTAACTTTTTTTTTAAGCTTTTTACGAAAAAACATAAAGGGTATGAAGTTGTCCAGATTGCAATTCTGCTCCAAAAAAATGCTTTTTTTAAAGTCTTTACATGCCAGGAAAAAAGTTGAATCTTGGCGCGGACTACTTTTAATGTCCACAGCTGTCAGTCAGCCAGTCAGCACCAAAATTCAACTTTTTTCCTGATATGTGAAAGCTTTAAAAAAAGCATTTTTTTGGAGCAGAATTGCAATCTGGACAACTTCTTACTCTTTATGTTTTTTTCTAAAAAGCTTTACAAAAAAGGTAAAACGAATTTGGTGAGGAACAGACTATCATCGGGCGAAGGAAAAACGGTCAAACTAACAGTAAGTATTACTTTTTTTCTTAGCTTCTTAGATGAATACAATAAAAATGAAAAACTGCTGAAGGTGCAAATTCAAGTATGAAAAATGAATTTGGAAAATATTTTAATCATGATCTAGTTATAGATTATTAAAAAATGTGCAGTGTAAAAAATCTAGAATTTGTAATTTTTGATTTGCAAAATTTAGACACAAAAGTTTTTCACCCCGAGATCGATCAAAAATCATTGACACTGGCAGCAGATGTTTCTCATAAAAAAAAGCTGAATATTACATTGTTTTTTTTTATTCCAGTAGGCAAGCTGAAGGATTAGAAGTGGCTTATTAAATGAGTAACAATGACAGAAGTTACACCTGCATGACCATGTGCAAATGATCAAATACACAGAATGCTTATAAATTAAATGAACAAGTGTATTATTTAAACACATGATTGCAGGTCTGAAAATTCTGACTGTGTTATGGAATAAAAGGATCAAGACTTTATATTTGAAGGAGAAGAATACGGAAACTTGGAATTTTCTGTTTTTGTGTTGCCAGCTTCAAATTCAAGATTGGATGCAATTACTTGATGTTTATTTCACACAAAATTTGAGTACGTAATATTTTAAATGAGGAGTGCGGCACCTGTTCAAAAGTTGCACCTGTATAATCATGTCAAAATGATAAAATACATAAATGCTCAAATTGAATGAGCAAGTGTATCATTTGAGCACAAGATTACAGGTGCATGAAAATTCTGGATGTGTTCTTGACATTTAAGAGTCAAGATTTCCCATCTGATAAAAAACGGGAAATTTTCTGGTTCTCACAGCTGGCTCAAAACTCAAGATTGAATTTGATCATTCGATGAATAAAATGAAAGTACATGACTTTAATTAGGAGTAAAAGTCGAGCTGTCTGTACAGCAGTTACATCTGCATGTAAAATGGAATACACAGAATGCTAAAATTGAATGGGCAAGTGTATTATTTAAATACATGTTTGCAGGTGCCTGAAAATTCTGATGGTTAGAATCAAATTCAAGTACCAAGATTTTCCATCCGGGAAAGAAAATATTTCTAGAAAGACTTAAAATGCTTTGTTGTTAATGGCTGGTTTCAAACTCTAGATTAAAAATAATTACATGCAAAATTATACAACAAGACTTTAAAACATCCAGTTCGATTTCAGTAACATACATATGACACCTGCATGACCATGTGCACATGAAATATACAGAATGCGCAAGTGTATTATTTGAATACATGACTATAGGTGTCGTAAATTCTGATGGTTGGAAACAAATTCCAGTACCAAGATGTTTCATCCGCGGAACGGCAATATTTCTAGAAAGACTTGAAATTATTTCAATGGCTGGTTTCAAACTCAAGATTGAAAGTAATTATTTATATTTAAAATGATTAACAAAACTTTCAAATATAGCCGTGTGTATGCTCATAATGTTAAGTGTAAGTGTGACTGCCATCTACTAGATAGAAGGAGAACCAGAGTTTTGTTCCTCTCATTTTATAATGTCAGGAAGGTTAGGTATTTGGATTTTTTAGGTTGGTGGCCCTGCGCCTGACCAAACAGTTCGCTCCCACGTCCTCTTAATTGATAAAGCAACATGAAAGTAGTTTGTTTTTTACAATATAATTAATTTGAGTATGATATTACATCGATGAAATAGCTATAGAAGAATCTTTGAATGATTCATGACAAATCCCATTATATGATATTAAATCTTTTAATAATGTAACTCCTTTAACCTTATTTATTGTGAGTTTTAAAGAAAAACGTTCATTATCTTTCGGAGAAACAATATTTATTCTTCTAATACCATTGTTTTTCATTCGATTTTTCCTCTTTTTCCAAATTTTTAACTTTTCATGCACAGTTGTAATATATTGTTTCCTATTTTTCAAAGGACTTTTAATTATGTCTTCATTACAAAATTTTTTTTAATTTGTATGATAAACATAATTTGTATGATAATATTAATATTTAAAAATAAATATGAAAACAAAAAGAATAAGAATCTTGAAAATAATACGTGGAAAATTATAAAAATGATTTTGTTTACGAGGTGTCTACTTTTTGAACTGAAGCCCAACATATCTGTTTCTTGAATTAAATTCTGTGGTATCGTTTTTTCGAACTGAAGCCCGACATGTCTACTTCTTGAATTAAAATTTGACGTGTCTGGTTCTTGGAGCAATATCCGATGTGTCTGCTTTTTGAAATAAAATTTGGGGTCTCTGGTTTTCGAACAAAATTTCGGGATAACTACTTTTCCACCAAGCCATCGATATATACGCATATACTAGTGGGGCTTCAACCCCCCGAGCGCTCTGCACGCCAACCCCCAAAAATATTTTCTAAACAAAATTAATTTGAAAGTTCCTTAGAAATTTGTGAAACAAAAAATAAAGTAATAAATTATTGTTTTATACAAAGAAGTTTCTCGTGATCACTCAGGAGAATCGATCAGAAAATTTGATTTTTTATGTTTTATGAATGGATTTGCTTTATGTTGCCATTCCAATCAAGACATTTTTTATCCTTATGCTATTAAATTATATATTTGTTCATTTAATATTATTCTAAAAAATTTTCAAGGAGGACATGTAAACGAGACCAAGTTGTAAATGTCTATGGATGAAATAATAAACAACCTTGAGTGAGAGGGAGCTGATGGAAAGCTTAGGGGGAGAAGGAGAAGGAGCCATGACGAGCGGGGGGAGTGGGGGAAAGACTCACTTGTGTTTATACATCTTTATAATATATTGTTATTTGAGTTTTTGGGGTTATCATTGGGGTTATAAGGGTACTCATTAAGTGTAGGGGACCTGAGGGCAAGTGAGGGGGAGCCACAGAGGAGCGGGAAGCAGCAGGGGGGAACTAAACCAATAATTAACTGGTTAAAAATCATATATAAATGAACGAATAACTTCTTGATTTTAGTTGGAGCTTAGGGTGAGCTGTGGGGGAGCGGACGGGAGCAAGGAAGGG
>JAPYYV010033192.1:0-11194 GCA_030522625.1 Copidosoma aretas | reverse complement strand
ATCCGATATTGTCGCGGGTATAGAGTTGCGACGGTTTGGTTTTTTGGAAGAAAGTGTGGTAATGCGAACAAAAAATTCTCCAATCAGCGCGTATAGCGCATTACGTTTTGAAAAGAAGTAGTGGTAACAAAAATTTACGGACTCGAGATAAAGGCTTGTGTATGTCATAATCAGAGTCAAGAGGTTTTTAGTTGTTTATAAATTTTGCGTTTTTTAGATATTCCATGCTTCGCGGCGTCCCGTTACGATGTATTGTAATTGTCTTCTTCTGCATTAGTTCGGGCCTCGAACCCCGAAATGAAAATATATATGGAGGAAAACTTCAGACTACTACTCCGACGACTGAACCACCTAGTCACGGATATGAAAAAGATCTGTGATCGTGTATGTATAAGATGTGTTCAACCATGGAATTATTATCGGGCATTACAACAAATCTCAGTCTCGTCGAACCTAAATTTGAAAATGTATCGACGTAAACCACTTCACGAAGTACTCCAGCCCATTCCACCCGCACTGCTGAATAATAATGCTCGAAGCGTATGGACCCCGGTGTTCATGTACACCATGAAACAAGTACTATCTACCTACCATATTATACGAGAAAAACCGAGGGAAAAGCCTCTCTCCGCGACAACGTAACAATAGTACAGATACATCCCCGGACTACGCCGCGACAACGGGATAAAAATAATGTTACCGCGCCATTCGTACGGCCATCAACAGCACTGGAACGGAGTGTCTCTCGAGCTCGGTACAGCTCGGCCTTGTTTACGGGAACGGAGTATATAATACACTCGCGCTCGTAGCAGCAACGGCAACGGGAGCGCATGTATACCTCGGTATAATATTATTGGCTCCAATTTACGGTAATTGGCAACTATTCCCGGCACGCAGTATACCAGAGAGAGAGAGAGAGAGAGAGAGACGAAGGAGCCAGACGATAAGAGATAAGAGCCCGGCCGAGGAGGAGGCGGCGGCTCTCGCCTTGCGCGGCACGTAATCGCCGAGAGCCGTACGTGGGCTGAAACGAGATTGAGTCTGCTGCTGCTGCTGCTGCTGTGCCGTCTGTGCCGAAGAAAGTGTGTATACCAGTTCGAGGGGGAGGGGGGGGGGGGGGGAAAAAAAACCGAAAGGGGGGGGGGGGGGGGGGGGGGGGGGAGGAAAAAAACCGAATGCTTGAAGTGCGAAAATACACTCGGGTCGAGAGAGGATCGCTGGTGAGCGTTGTTGCGTAACAAAAAAAAAAAAAGAAAAAAAAAAAGGATTTTCCAAGCTGTACTAGGATTTTCCAAGCTGTATTAGGATTTTTTAATATTTATAAGTTGGAAGAAAAAAACAAACGACAGAGTTCAGACTGTACGAGAATAAACAACGATTACGAGAACCAAGGAACGCACGCTGGTGCAGGGAGCAGCGTCCAAGATGGCGTCGGGAGCGAACGACCGCGCGGAGCATAAGAGCGTGACGCTGTAATGTATATACGTGTATAGGTGGAAGAAGGGTGAAAGATAAATGACGCGTCCAAGGCTGCTCTCTGCCGCTGCTTGTACGTGTACCGCACGGCCCGAGCTGTTGCTGCCACGAAGACGCTGTACACAGCGGCTGCAGAGAAGGCTTCTAAGAGCCTCCATTAAACATAAGCCACCATCATCAGCTCGTCTCTCCTCCTTTCGCTCCGTATCGGCTTTCGTCAAAGCTCTCTCTCTCTCTCTCTTTCATTTTTGATTCCAGCGCTTTATACTTCCTTTCTTTCATCCTAGGATAAAATTCTGATCGTATTCAAATATTTTCTGTTGAAAAATAATGGTAATAGCTCCTACATAGATCGAGACAACTTACTATATACAGGGAAAGCTCCGCAAAAACACAAAACAAAAAAAAACGGGAATCGGGAGACAGTTACAACACACCCCAGAAAAAAAAAAAAAAAAAAAAAAAATGTAGTCGTCCAAGCCCGGGTGACGTCTCCGCTCCAACTTCGGTCCTAGTCCCCACTCATATAGATACGCTCATGTGTCTCTTACGCGGAAAAGGGGGTGCGGGGGAGGAGCAAAGTTTCGGCGAAAGTTTTTTTTTCAAAAAACGAGCCAACACATTCCCCCCCACGAGTTTGGTTTTTGCACCCCCACATCTGCTGCTTCTTTCCCCCTTCCTCGATGACCGACCGCCAACTTTTCCATACGAATGATTACGCTCGGTTTGCCGCGAATCGGCCTTGGCTGCCGCCACCGCCCCCCCGCGCCCGGCCCCCCCGTCTGCCCTTTTTTTTTTTTCTTTTTTCTTCCTCCTCGTCTTTTCGAGGGAGAAAAAAGGGGTTGGACGCGCCGTGGGAAAAATGTTTCTCCGGGGCGTTTTTTGTTTACGGACGAATTCGATGCTGGCTAAATTCACGCGGGGATTAACTTTCAGACGGTGAAAATTAAAGCGCGCTGTCGTACAATCGTACTCTCAAGCGCGAATAAAAAAAAAAAACAAAGCTCCATCGAGCACGCGAACCGATACAACAGGCGCTAACGCGATTCCTTCGTGTCCCTTTTCCTCCCTTCCGTTAAATTTTCCGCGAAGAAATCACGCCTCGAAGCGCATCACCGCAAGAATTTTTCGACACAACCTGTGGAGCCTCGTCAGCTGTACGATTTTTTCCCGATACACCCCCGCGCGCCGAATAATCGACTCGCCGCTGCATCCGTTCCAAAGTCCAATTACCCCCGAAAACTAATAAATAAATCCAACGAGGCAGCAGTATGCGGCGGGGGGGGGGGGGGGGGGGGGGGGGGGCGAACGAAATTAATCTATTTATAAACCGCCAGCCATCACCACCCCGCCGGCCAGCGAAAATTCTAATTAACGCGGCTCCGGCGCGAGCGATAATAACAGCAGCAGCGACGATGTGTACGCAACACACGCACAATGCGGGCCACGATCGTCGGGCGAAAAGGCGCTGTTCAACGAGAGCCGATCAAAAGCTTCGGCCGATGGCGAAAATTGGCCTCTCCCTGCCGCGGTATATTTACGCGGAGCTTGCGAGCGGGAGCACCGCGTTTTCGAATCACGCCGATCGCGCTGGTCGGGCGTGATTGGAGGGCTCCTGCAAAAGTGCTGTGAAAAGTGAGCGAATCGCAGATCCGGGGAGGGGTGATGATGAACCTGGGCTCGCGCGTGAGACATTCTACCCTCTGCATGATTCGCGCGCGATCTCTCGTCCCCGTTCATCCCGACGAGATGATTATGATCATCAACCGATCGGCGACCCAGTTGCTCCGAGGGTGGGCCATCCATACTCGCTGCTCTCCCACCATCTTGCGCACGCGCCGAGTCGTACGAAAAGGATCGCGAAAAACTTGCGCGTTGCTTAAAAATTTCCCCTTCGAAAATCCGCACAATGCACGTTCGACGTGCCGATATTCCCGAGCTGCGGAAAAATCTTCGCGCCGGAGCCATAAATCCCGGGGGCGGGGGGGGGGGGGGGGGGGGGGGGGGGGGGGGGGGGGGGGGGGGGGGGGGGGGGGGGGGGGGGGGGGGGCAAAAAGTATCCCCGCGCTGGCAGCGGCCAAGTCCAGTAAATTTATCAGCGGTCATCGCTGGGCGGAAACCTGCCCGACAAATTCCATTGCCCGGGGACTACTCCCCCCGACCCCCTTTTCCTCTTCTCTCCGGTATCTCTCTGGCGCATCACGAGTACTAGTATACCCACGCGAGCCGAAGATAGAGATGGGGGAGAAAAAAGAAGGGGGGACGCCAACACACACACACACACAGTCGCAGAGGGTGGCAGGCAGGCGTGCTTGTATGTATAAGTCATTGCGGCTGACCGGAAGTCACGGGATCACCGGAAGCCCGGGATATTTATACGATCCCACCCTGGACGCGCGCATCTATGTATATATATACATCCCCACGCTCGCTCCGTCTCTGTTTTTCCTCGAGCCCGACCCTCTAACGACGACGACGACGACGACGACGACGACGACGCGGAGCCGAGACCGGGGCATTACCCGTAATAAGGAAATTGCGAATTTATTACCCCCGGACGCTGCTGCCCTGGCCACTATATGTCCGATATTGTGTCGGCTATCTACTCTCTCTCTGTGTGTGTAGGGGGTCACTACCACCAGTCGATCGGGGGAAAATCTACGAGAGAGCAGAGGACAGACAGCGGTGAAGACAGTGCGAGAGTTATTTCGGGCTTTTATGGCTCGGGCTCGTCCGGCAGCTCTTTGCGCGTGTGTCCGCGTATTATACGGAGGAAAAACGTGGGAGAAGGGAGAAAAAATTGCAAGAGAGAGAAGGACGTGAATTTGGCGCACGGAGGCATGTAGGGGGTGTGGGGGAGGGGGGGGAGAGGGGGGGGGGGGGGGGGGGGAGGTTGGTTGTTGTGGGGGGGGGGGGGGCGCCGAGGACGGATTCCCTAGTTTGAATTAAAAATCTTGGTCTGTGGTTTCAGAGATAACATAATTGCCGCTCATGGACACGCTCGCCTTCCTCAAAAACGGACTTGCGACTCAATGGAGCTATTTGGACTTTGGATTTGTACTTGAAGACCGAAAAGAATCTTCAACAATGTCGAAACATTTTGTATATTTTTGGTATTTTACTCGTTTAATGGTTTGTGACGAAGATCTCTACTGCAAAGGGTTACCTCTCGTCCCTAACCTACAATCAGAAGATCTCAAATAGCCCGCCAATCAAAACCCAGAGTAAAACGACAACGGCCCTCGCCGCGCGTAGCGACAAAATCGAGGGAATAAACACCATCCCGTAGCCCATAGGCAGATCTCTCCACCGGAGCGTGTGGCTCGAAAACCCTCCCCGTCCCGGCTAAATCGCGTAAATTACGCTCATTTAACGCGCGCCATTGTTTGCTCCGGGCCGACGCGCCACCCTTCGCGAACAAGACAGAGCCCATAAACAGAGAAGCTCCTTTACGAGCGCGAAAGTCGCCCTCTGATTATCTCTCTTTTTCACGGATTAGCGTCTCTCCGAGGGATGATGGGGATATCGTGGATATAAGCTCCGGGGGGGGGACTCGAGGAAGTCGATGCCGTTTCCGTGACGATTCCAGGTCGCCGGATGTGCTCGAAATTAATGCGGGCCATCGTCTCCAGCGTCACGTGCGCGCTAGAATCGAGCCCGGGGGTGCGGGGGGGAGGGGCCGTGCTGCTGGGAATTTATGGCTGTAGGAGAGTTTTTTTACGGCGCTAATAAAAATACTTGCGGAATAAGTTGCGTATGGCCTGTATAAACATATATATGTGTGTATACAGGGGGTGAACGCGGGAGAGTGTAATATGTCGGAATTTTCGGGCGAACGCGTCGATTGGGCGGGTAAACGTCGTGATTCGTGCGTCTCGGCCGAATCGTTATTGCGACCTTTTTTTTTTTCATGCGATCTCGTGAGACACCGTGATTACCACCTTTTAATTTTAGCATGGAATCGTATCAACGAATCGTTGCGATGCAGATTGTTACGTATATATCACAATGCAAAATTCCTTCGCGCTTTGCCGAGTATACGGAGGAATTATATTTTATTCGTGAAATAAGTAACTCTTTAACTATTCGATTGCTCCGAGTGTGATTAATAAATCTACTTGTTTCATAAATAGAATGGCATTACTACTGGCCCCACGAATTTAAAGAAAAAAGTGTTCTCCATCGTGAGTTAGCTCTCTCTTCGCTGCGATTCTGAGTCGACGATAGCTATGCTTCCTTATCTAGCCGTCGATGTGGCAAACTATAATTTTCATCAACAGACACAACCACGTCTCATTTTCGTCCCTCCACCTCAGCCTTGCTTCCACCAGAAAGCCCAAAAAAACAAATCAAAGCTAAAAACACCAGCAGAGAGCAAACCCTCAGCAGCAGCAGCAGCAGCAGCAGCACCAAGAGGAAAGGGCGTCGTCGCACATCCCGTCCAGCAGAGAACGAGAAAGAGAGAGAGAGAGAGATCCTGCCGAGGGACTATTAACACACATCATCGACAGTTGGGTGGCTGCGCGTGATGCGAGCGCATTGTGCGCGGATCGGTAGCCCCGGCAGTCGGCCACCACCGCATCACCACCGCAGCAAGAAAGGGGGCAGGGTAGGCGTGCCCGGCGCGATAATTCATTCCTGATTGCGTGTCCGATACATACGCGGGGCCGGTAATTACGAGCTCGCGAGGAGCCTTGGCATTATGCTCCCTGCGTACATATGTGTATATGTATACGCGTATATGGAGTGTATAATACACACGCGGATGCGCGTACTTGTACACACATCGGGACGATCCTCGGTTGGGTCTCGTTTTCTGCGATTCTCTCTCTTTTCCCCCCTGGGCCGTACTAACCGCATCGCGTGCCTCGCGGCTTTCGCGAAGGAAGCTGTGTTTTTCCTTTTTTTTTCCTTCGCCGCGCGGTTTCCGGTCGTTGTTGTACGCACGGGGTGTTACGCGTGTGTACGTGCTTCCTTTCGTTGCGGCTGAAAACGCTCCCCGTCCCGAGCGTCGATGCTGGCCCGCAGCGGAGGAGGAAGATTATATACGCTCGCTGTATCCATCGTCCCGCGAGGATGCGTCGACCCGCTTTTCTTCGTTCCCCGTATACCTACTTACCGTTTGTCAATCTCTCGGGCGGTATTCACCGCGTCCGCGTATGTAATCGCATCTCGATTAGCGGGAGCGCTTGCTTTCGACGAACGTCTCGCGACAAAAGCCGGACCCCGCGGTTGACGTCTTCATGCAGAGAAGATATTTTTTATTGCCGGACGAAAGCGTGGGACTGACAGGCGTCTCGGTACTTGTACGAGGAGGAATCCCGGCGACGATGTGTATAGGCTTTTCCGAGGCGGTACTCGTTATTCCGTCATCAGCGGCGTATGGGTGTCGTTTTGAGTAATGGATAAGGTTCTTTTTTTTCTTTTTTTTTTCAAATAGGTGGGGGGGGGGGGTGTGGGGTGGGGGGGGGGGGGGGGGGGGGGTGGGCGTGAGGTGCACATTGTACGGTCGAGAATGTTAAATGGATTCTTGAGTATACAGTTGGTCCGGTGCGAGGATTCGATGGTGATCGTGGTTTTGAGTTATTTGAGAGTGGGGGATTTAGATACAAGTAATATTCGTGTTGACAAACTCCTCTGAGAATTAGTCACATTTAGAAACAAATTGTTCCAACGATACGAATGAAGAGCGAGGTTATCGTTTGAGAGACTCGATCGGGTTGAAGATTCAGAGACAAAAATAAAAAATTAAATTCGACGTGGACCAAAGATAACGCGTGGGTACGTTTTTTTTTCAATTCTATTTTTTTCACAGGCACGATTTATCAAACGGGATTCCTGCCTTCAAAAAGCAACCCACGCCTTAAAGAGAGCGAGGACACAACAATATGATATCCAGCACAATCGGCCATTACCGAACCCCGGACCGTTCGCGTACCGTAATTGATGATCAACGCCAGCCACCGCGGCACACCGAAAATCAGTTTCATCCATCAAACGCAAAATATCAAGGACCTACACCCGAGGCGTGATCCCGTTTAAAAGAAAAAAAAACCAGAGTAGACCCAAGCAATATCCATCGACTCGCCGATTTCTTCGCGACCCGTACATCGTACCGTGCGCAGTAATTTTTTGAATCAATAGAAAAACAGCGCGCCCCCCCGCTCATCACACCACCCTCCCCCAGCAGAGCTCCGAAAACCGATACGAAAGCCATCAACCATGTACTCGCTCTCGGCGTCGCTAATCCAAACAAACCCCCGGCCATCCCCATCATCCATATCGGCCCGATGGTACTTTCGCGTGCGCAACTTGTTCCTGTATACGGCCGGCCTCTCCGTGCCCCGAGGCTGTACGGATACACTTGGCCCTCCGCGTTAAATCGAAAGCCAGCGTCGAGAAAGTTAGGGGGGAAAGATATTTCCGCCTTATGTACTTCGAATCCAATCTGTGCCGCTACGTCGGACGCTGCTGGCGCAAACACGACCTTGGCAAAATATTGGCCCGGGCCCCGTTGCAGGCGTATTAAATACACAACACACGCGTGTGGTAATGACGCACCATCCTGTTGCAAAACACCGCTGCAGCGACTTGTGTGTGTGTGTGTGTGTGCACTGTACACCGCGTACTAATAAGGGCTGCACTTCGAGGCTCGTCCACATTATCGGCATAGAATCGCGCCCTTGTAGAGCGGCGCCAAACGGGCTCGGCGATTGGTTCATGCACGGTGTGGATCGATCCGTGGGTTCGGTTGCTGGGGTATACGTGTGCGTGTAACAGTGTCAACGGGAACAGCATCGTTCTTGATTCGCCTTGAAGACTCGTGTGCGAATTTTTCAATCCAAAATATGATTACAAATTTTCTGCATTTTTCCCATCAGGTATCCGCGGTACGCAACTAAGAACTTTAAGAAAACGAAGTAAAAGCACTCTGATGGAAGCGTACCGCGTGTGCGCAATGTACCCGACAACATCCAGCGCAAGGGGCGAGGCTCAACGTGTACCCATATCCGTCCAGCACACGTCAGACCGGCAAGCAGGAGCATATGGTGAGCCAGAGAGCGAAGGGAGAGAGAGAGAGAAAAGCCCTCGAGGCTGTTTGCCAGTGTATACGCGGAGTGTATCGGCACGGCATTATGCGAGCTTGATTAGCAACAGCAAACGTTTGCTCTGCAACGAACTCCATAATGCGCTCCTCGACCCTGTGCTATATACACATCTAATACTGCTATATGGGCGCGGTGCGTATAACATGGTATACTCACTGTGCCATGACCCACCAGCTCTATCGCTCTCTCGGGCATCTACAGGGTATCGGGACCGACGTTTGCGTTCTCGATGTGCTCAAGCTGGATATCGAGTTTGCTCGCCGTTATACCGGACTGGCCGGTCGGGCTTGGGTTTTCGAAAATTCGATTTGCGCACGGCGTCGGGTATATATGTATACACTTCGCCATTGCTCGAAGATGCAAAAGCTTGAGCATTCGGTAATTGATCCATACAATCTGCCGCTGTGATCGGGCTTTTACGAGCAAAGTGAAAAATGTCATTATGAGCTTGCGCCGTTCAAGAAGCGTACGAAATATCAATGGAAAGGGAAAAACAGCATCAGCATAATATAAGGATGTTTTCTTCGATTACTAATCCATCGTATGGTGCAGTACGTGGCTGGATGTATGTGGTTCATTTCACAAAAACTGCGATGTTTCATGAAGCCTACATTTAAAAACAATGCATTTTATTATTTGAGTCCAAACTTCTTCAAACAGTGTAAACTAATTTTCTCTAGATCGTTTGCTTTTGACGAGTATCGAAGTCTCGCGAAATCTCGAATATTGTATCGAATATCGCATTTTTAGCGAACGCGGCGATCACAAAGGCGCGCGAAACGCGCTCATTTAAACTAGTAGTTGAAAAAAGCCGTGGCCGTAAGATGGAAACAACAGGCCAAATGTAACTACCGTATCGCGAAGCATTTAAAATTTTTTTTTCAATGGCTTGCATTGCCTATGTGTTGAATTTTCTATAGTAGAGCGAGCAGTTTTGACTTTTTTCAAGTTTTTTAAAAATACAATTTGAATTAACATGTGTTTTCTAAAAATGACAATAGAACCAAGCCAAAAAGTTTCCAGCTAGTTAGGACCTCGCAAATGATAGGAAAAATGATAAATAAATTCTAAGCACTAAATTTTCAAAATTCTACTTCACACACTAAAACATCCCGTTTTTCACGAAATGATACAAGAATGTATTATGCAGTGAAATAATTATTGCATTTACCATGAATACATTATTATTATTATATTACTTATATTACATATTATATTATATATAATCACGCATTATATACGTATACGTTATTAAAAATTATACTCTATGTAAATTTAAAGTATGAGATAAGTCTACTCACGAAACATCATCTCCTTATTTCTTACTCTGTTTAACAGAGTCTGTTGTTGATCACTTACTGCTCAGTATAATACGTGTTGACTCGATGAATGACTAGACCACACTGTTATCAAAACATCAGGTGAGCTGCGCAGCTCATTGCGCAGTATGGAGTGCGCACCTCAGCTAGGTCACTGACCACTGACTCACTCAGCTGACTAAGCTCACAGTATGATCTAGTCATTCGTCGAGTGAACACGCATTGTACTGAGCAGTAAGCGATCAACAACAGAGTAATACATAAGGAGATTCTGGTTCGTGAGTAGACTTATTTTACACTTGAAACAAAAATAGAGTAGTTTTTAATAACGTATACGTATATAATGTAATAAAATAATAAGATACATGATAATAATGTCTTCATATTTAGTCATCATATAATATACACATAAATAGATTAATGAACATTGACGAATAATTGACAACAAATGTAACATCATTTAAAATACTGGGAACTCTAACAGAGTAGTTTCTTATAACTTATGTGGATCATATGCGATAATTCATGAAGCCAATTTTTATAAATAACGAATTGTATTCTTTCGAGTCCAATCTTTCGTTGAACAGTGTAAACTAAACTAATTTTCTCTTGATTATTTTCCGTGGCCGTAAGATGGAAAAAATAGGTTAAAATATCATTACTTAAACGCTTTTTTGAATTTTCAAAAAAAATCCGATTTCAATTAATATGAATTTTCTAAAAATGACAACAGAGTCGGGTCCAGAAGTTTCCAGATAGTTTGGACCCCATATAACATAGAAAAGGTAATAAAACAAGCTTAAACACTGAATTTTAAAAATCCTATCTCACGCACCAACATATCCCGTTTTTCGTAAAATGACTCATGTACACAAACAGATCGTTACATCTGTCAAAATCATTTAGTTACCAAATCAGTGCTTCTATTCCAACTACCTATGCAGCTCTACCAACTCATTGTCTACCGAATCAATTCGGACATTTTAAGGATGCAGATATACCCCAAAAGACTCTCATGCCTAGTACCGCGATAATTCAATTAATTTTGAAGTAAGCTGGGGGCATCTCGTATATATATATCATCCACTCCTTTTGACACACCTCTCTCTCTCTCGCGAAGAGGACTCGATACGATTTAACAATCGCAACTCCCCCGGGGTACGGCTACAGTCACACTAACAAGCCTCCCCCCCCCCCCCCCCCCCCCCCCCCCCCACCACCCCCCCCCCCCCCCCCCCCCCCCCCCCCCCCACCCGCCCCCCCCCCCCCCCGCCACCCCGTCACTAGCCC
>JAPYYV010033180.1:8235-33392 GCA_030522625.1 Copidosoma aretas | reverse complement strand
CCGGCGCGAAAAGGTCGGGGCAAACGGCCGCGAAAAATCCCCCGGCCAGGCCCCCGCCCCCCCCCCCCGGGGGTTCGTTGGAAGGGGGGGGACTTTCCCCCCCCCCCCCCCCCCCGGCTCGTTCGCAGGAGCGAGGACAAAGTAACACCGCGCGCGCCGAGCGCGGCAGGGGAGGAAGAAAAAACGCTGCGGGGGCGAGTCGTGCGAGGAAAAGCCGCAGGAGAAGAAGGAGCCGGTGGAGGGGCGCCGCTAATTAGCGCCAAGAACGCAATTAAGTAATTTTTAATTAAGTGACTGCTGTCGTTTACCGCCACCGCCACCCCAAGAGGGGGGGGGGGGGCATCTCTCCTCCTCGCGGCAAAAATAATTCCTCCGCCGTGGACTGGTCTCTCGTTTCGCGTCCCGCGTATGTACTGCTGGTGAAAAGAGGTCAAACGTGCCACGACTCATCGGCGCCTTGCCCGACCACCGCGGGTATGTGCATTGTGGGTTTTGGGCGTTTGTACAAAGACGCAGGAGCCGATCCGACCCGCGCTGCTCGTGAATAATTGCGCGTCGACCGTTGATCGCGTCGCGAGGATGCTGGCTGATCACACGTCGATCCCTACTACTCACGGTGACGGAAGCCGAGAAACGCGGTCCCGTCCCCTCGAGTCGCATCGATCGTCGATGGAGGAAATAAAAAAACAAAAAGCAGATAAAAAGGGAGAAACACGGGGAGCAAGCACTCGGTCGGCGAAAACAAGAAGAAGAAGCAGAAGAAGAAGCACCGAGCGACATCGAGCGAGCGGAAGGGGAGGGGTATCGAAAGGGTAAAAAAGCAGGGGCCGGGACGGCGGAAGGAGGCAAAGTTACATCTTAACTTCCAGCAGCAGCAGCACCAGCAGCAGCAGCAGCTCGTTAACGAGTCTCTCGAAAGCGCTCGAGTCGAGCTACCGGTGTATTATATACGCGTGTGTATATACAACGCCTGCACATCGGGATCGCGGAAAAGTGGAGAAAAGAACGGGAGTAGAGGCGAGGGGGAAAGGTCCGCCTACTTCTGGACGATAAAGACGAGACGACTGTCCCATCGGCTCGCGGCGCGGAGGAAGCGCCGAGTGTATGAGTAATATAGGCACGACTGCTGCAGCGGCGCAAGCGCCCCGAGAGCCGGAACAGCGTATATACGTACACAGCTCGCAGCCACTCCGTTGTGGCCCCCGCTGTGCTGCAACGGATTTTTTTTTTTAATCAAGGAGGGGCCGCTCCGCACCGGCTCCTCGAGTAAATCCGCGCGCTGAAGACGGATGCTAATTTTTGTAGGCCGAGCAGCAGACCTCGCATTCGCGTGTAATACGGGCACAAAGGAGTACAAGAGTCGGTCTGCTTTTCTTGTATGTTACAACGCAAGTCAACGCGGAGATGGAGACGAGGAGGAGCAGATCGAGGGCCCTCGTCACCCGTTCCGGCGAAGGAGCGCAACGAGGAAACCGCGGTCCTCGAGGAGCGAACCTTCGTACACGTTATACTTTTGTAAAAGGAGAGCCCATCCGCGGCTGGAAAAAAGAGGAAACTTTCTGCGGGGGGGGGGGGGGGGGGGGGGGGGGGGGGGGGGGGGGGGGGGGGGGGGGGGCGGGGGGGGGGCGGGGGGGGGGGGGGGGGGGGGGGGGGGGGGCAGCGGAAGAGAGGCCCTCACGGTACATTGGCGGCGCGCGCGCTACACACCCCTTCTTCTCCGCGAGCCCCCGTAGGAGCAGGAGCGTCGAAGAAAGAGGAGGAAGGAGCGCGCGCTCCGCAGCCGCCTATCGCCGAGGGCCGGGGGACGGCTCTTCTTCTCCCCCTCCTCCGGAGAACTCCTCCCGGGGCTTTTGTCTCGGAGGAACCGTGTTGTGCTCGCTCATTTCGCCGGCGCAGCGTCTCCTCCTTGCATCGTATGCATACATATATATGCGTAACGCGCGGTGTGTATCCAAAAGCGAGTGTCTCTCTCGAGTGGTACAATATAAGCCTGGCCCGGTGAAAGGAAGACGTCGTCGTCGCGGTCGCGCTGGTCTTGATTCTTTTTCCTCCGCCGAGTATACTTATCTACCTCTCCAGAGTACTCATGAATACGGGTGTGGGTACGCGTATCATCGGGCAGGAATTTCTTTTTACTTTTCGCGGTACACGACGATGCTCCCACCCCCCCACGTTGGAGGATCGTTGCGTATAGTTCTGTTTGTGCGCCCTTTCGTGTAACGTAATTTTTTCCCTCCCCAGGAGTTTGTCGGGTCTTTACGCGGACGCGTCCTTCCGTACATACTAAGCGCTCAGTTTTCTCGAGAGAGACGCGCCGCGGCGACTTTGGGGAAGAGTAATACAAGAGACCGTAACAGGTAAATACGGAGAGAAAGAGATGATAAAAGTTCCACCGCGCCCCGAGAGCACGATAACCAAGTAGGATACCACCTGTACCATACCCCCGATCGCCCGCTTTTTCCTCGGCTATGTGCAGCCCCGTATTGTGCATCCAAGCAGGGCCAGCACCGCGAGCGAGCGCGATATAAAAAATGTACGAGATCGCAGGAGTCTTGTTGCTCGGCGGGTATTACTCGCGCGCTCGAGGCCGCCCGCACGAGAAAAAAGCAGCGGCGGCGGCGGCTTATACTCCTCCGCAATATAGGATACCCCCGCCGGGGGGGGGGGGGGGGGGGGGGGGGGGGGGAATGACGTGTGTGCCCGGACAAACACACGTACGCTAAATGGCCTTTCCCCCCTCCCGCCCCCCTCTGGCGGAGCCGCCGGTGCAGCGCGCAATCTTGAGGGATTAAAAAACACAGCCGCGGGAGAGGCAAGGAGAGGGCGCGCCGCGCCGGGGAAGAAAGGCCGGGGGAGCGAAAAAGAGGTAGAGAGCCGCGCCCTCTCTTGGGTCGTTTGCTCTCAAGATTTCGGTAATCCACCTGCAGGCTCGCTGCTGTTAATTAGACGCCTTTCTCCCCCGGCCTTTTTTTTCTTCCCCGGCGGCTCTGCCCCCCTCCCCAGCCGCCTGCGCGCGAGTGTGTGCACACGAGCCGAGCGCGTTATTCTCGAGGAGCTGCGACCTCGAGCGGGGAAGTGCGTCCGAATGGACTTCAATCACCCTAATAAGGTTGTTATTCCCCCTCGCGAGGAGCTCAGCGCCGCCTCTTGTTTCTTATTTTTCTTTTTTTTTTCTCGGCAGTTGCCACCTTTCCCGGTCATTATCAATACGCCGCGTGATTGGATGGTAAACAGAGATAAGCCGACAGGTTAGGTGTGCCCGTGGACGTCGTCGTGTTCCTCTCGTTTTGGAGCGGCGTAAAGGCCATTCCATACACTACCCCCCCGGCGAGCGAGCATCGCGCGCTTGGAAGACACCGGAGACACAGTTGTACAAATAGCGGCGGGCGATGACGCTAACGACGCTCACGCGTGAGTACGGGGGGGTGCCCTTTTGTCGATCGACCGAAGGGAAATTTGCGTTTAGAAAATTACCTCGTCATTATGTCCGTTGGTGTGTACACACTCGCGTCTGATTACTGTACTTTCTTTCTTCGAAGGGGTTGGGGTTGGGGGCGAGTTTGGCCGGTAATGCGTCGAGAGATCGAAGCACTGATAAGGGAGCTAGCGAAGAAGCTCGGGCTTATATATTATACGCGTGTTGTTGTTGCTGGTGATGTGGACGAGGCGAGCGTGTGTACTTTGGAGATCCGGACAGGGATAGGGAACTCGGAACGGCGCGTCCTTCTCCGCCTGTTTGTCTGTTATCCGTGTTTTTTTTTCTCCCCCCTTCGACGCCGTGGTTTGGTTTTTTGTCCCCCGGCGATGGCCTTGCCAGCAACAGCCGTTAGTTTATTTTTTCTCGTTTTGGCAGAAAATGGATTTTCCGCGTGCCGCGAGATTTCGTTGTTGCTTCGGCTTTGCTTTTTTGCGACGATTTTCCCCGTACGCGGAGCGTTTGGATAGAATACGCGCGGGAAAATAAAATTAATTTAAAATGAGTGTACATAAAAAGAAAACCCCCCCACCGGGCGAATCATCTATAAGTTAATTCGACCACTAATGGCCGGCAGCGCTCTCCCTCTTCTGAATTTAAATCGAGTTCGCGTAGAGTTTGTAAGGAAAACATTCGCTCTTTCCCATAAAAATCATCTATTTTTAGCGCCCCGGTGTCCCGCGAGTAATTACTATAATTTTCCCCTCCCCACAACCAAAGCTAGCTAATATTTTTCACCGCACTTGCATAAGACAAATTAAAGGCAGCAGCAGCTTGCTTTTTTTTTTTCCTTTCAAACGCCCGCAGCCGTACGTACGTACGTGTAATACACTTTATCGCGAAGATACATCCCCGATTGTGGTGACTATAGGCAATCATAGCCGCTCGGAATCGGCGCTTTCATATTTAAAGAGGGAAAAAAAGAAAAAAAGAACACCAGCAGCGCGCAACGCAAGGGTCGGTCAGAAAGGTTGGACGGAGCAGGGGGGGGTGGGGGGGTGGGGGCGAAGAGATATAGAAGAGGAGGTGGAGGCGGAGGACACAAGTAGGCGGGTCGCCCTCCGTGCGCGCGCTGGAAGCCCGCGACTGTCCGTCCTTCTGCTCGCTACGTGTCGTCCATTACACGGCACGAAATTCCTTCCATCCAGCCGAGATAAGATCTGGCCGCGGCGTCAGTCGCGTGTTCTAGGATCTGATACGAGGAAAAAAACGCAGACACGTACGTGCCTTCTCCCCCCTCGCTCGCCAACCCCCGCGTCTTTCTCCGCTGCTGTCTCTTTTAGTTTTCCGCGACCTCAATCCGAACTACCGAGACCCGGAGCTCTATCTATGGCGGCACTTAATGTAACGACAGTGCCTCCATGTACGTGTACCGAATAGATTAAAGATTGGGAGAGAGGGAGAGACGCGAGTGGATCGTTCGATAGATATAATTGAATGAAAAATAATAATTCCGGTAGCTTGGTGCTCGATGTAGGTTTCCTCGTTGGTAATATTAGCGTCCACGTTGTAAAAGGAAAATGAATTGAAAAAGGATCTTCTATGAATTGAGCTATCAAAGTATGATACTGCATATTCTTATCGCGGATCCACTGAAGTGTACAACATAATATATCTTTTCCGTAGGCTTTGAAATTAACTAAGCCATCCTGACTCGCGGTTTTTTTTTCCAACCCTCTTTATCGCCAATGCGTACATCGATAAGACTTTAATTACCGCTCGCTCGGTACCTTTTCTTTTTCAAAGACTTCCAGAACAAACACAAAAAAGACACTGAGGCGCGAGATTTTTTTACCCCGATAGATAGTGGTCAGAACGAAACGCACGGACAGTAGTAGTAGTACGTACGCGCGCGCTGCTTTGTACTCCCCCGACTTTAGTGATTGACGCAAGTGTGGCGGCGAAAAGGGGATGGGGGAACGAGCGAGGCCCTTTCGTTTCTAGATGTACAGGAGGGTTGAAACGACTCCCCGGTAGCGGGACATTTCCGCCGAGGAAACCGCGCATTAGCCTATCAGATCAAGTGCACGCTTTTTCCCCGCAAAGGGGGTCAGCGCCGGTGCCCTGTAACGCGTGATTAGTCGATTGTCGTGTATATATATGCGTATGTAGAACCGATGTTCGCGGTACGAGGCTGATCGGGGGTAGAGATAGAGCTGGCGTGTCGGTGAAAAATCGACCTATTTGACACGTGTCTCTCGGTACCATCGCGGGGTTTTTGAGAATTGTCAGATGCAGTGAAAACTAAGAGTGAAAAGGCGCAAAATCACCTTCAAGGATATAGGAGGTTGTAGATTTACAGCGCGAGTGCATTTCTAGTTGTGTTCTTGAGGGGCGCGGACCATTGGGACAGTCGAAGAAAGAGAGAAAGGGGAAAAAAGGGGGCCGATGGAAAGATGCGCACCCACATATTCATATACGCGCAGCCGAGTGCACGTCCGATTGCCTCGACCCCACGATTCAAAGTCTCGTGAATATTAAAGGGTGGGGATCCGCCGGCGAAGGGGTTGTTCTCGCACATCTAGGGCCACGAAAGCTCGTCGGAAGAATTAATGGCCTGCAGAATGAAAAATAAGCTCGTCGACGCTCGTTCGCGGTCCTATTGGGGTCTAATTGAGAAGCCGGGGTGGGTGGACCTAACCCAAATTAATTTCCCATCGCGTTGGGTTGATTTGGCACACGTGATTTCGTAATTTCTCACGAATGCTCCATAGTAATTTTCAAACGACATCCAACTGTGAAAACAGCATAGAAGGCTTTATCGATGTTCCGCATCGGCCAACGTCACGTCTACAATTAATGAACCCGAAGACACCTACTTCCGTCTTAATCCTCCTAATGGGCTCTAATTGAAATATTCATAGAGCCTTCGCTTTTTTCCAAGAACGTATACAGCACACATATATACGAATGCTCGCGATAATGGTGAACCCCACACGAGCTCACGGAGTGGATGAAAAAGGAAGAAATGAAAAGGCGGTCAACAAAATATTGCCTCTCATATCAAACGCACCCATTTGTACCCGCACGCAGCTACGCGGTGGCATAATATATCGCCGAGCGTGATCGCGGTCGGTCGGCCCTGTGTACGTATATGCCATGAGACCTCAAGACGATAAGGAAGGCACGGCGACGACGGGGACCGGCAATAACCGCACGACGCATGAATTAGGGGGGGGGGGAGGGAAAAAAAACCGCCGGGGGCGGGCGCCCCTGACGGCCGGGGGGGCTCCCCCCTATTTTTATCCGCCCTTGTGCCCCGCCCCCCCCCCCCCCTTCCGCTTCTTCTCTGGTCAGCCGGCTTTCTAGGGCTCTTTCTCTCTTTCTTCGTCTCTGCACCTGACCCGACTCCCCCTCCCTCGTTCTCCGTAGAGCAAGCGAATATGCGAGCTGCGTACGTTAGTTACCGTTCAACTTGCTTGGCTCTACCTCTTTGCTCCCAGTGCGCCATTGCGCGGAGCTAATTAAGATTCAGACACACCCAGAGCTGGTCATCGCACGGCCACGTCTTCCCAACTGACCAGCTTTGCAATGTCTTTTCGCTCGGGGGAGTGGCCGAGTAACCGCTCGAGCCTAGTTCTCGTTTGCATGCGAGATGCTCTCTCGAATTTGCGAGAGATCGTTCTTGAATCGTTGTCGGAATGGGAACGGGGGACATTGTGGCAAGCCTTGTCGGACTTGTGAATTCGAAGCTCGTTCGATGTGGATTTTTATATCGGTCGAAAAACAAAAAAATCAAAAGAAGGAAAATTTGTGATTGAATTGTAAGGCACTAACCTGAAGTTGGAGAACCACTTGACGAGCTGCGCCGTGTTGTTCTTATTGAACTTGATGTCTGGGAAGTACATCTTGAGAACGGCCGAGGACGGATACCTCACCCAGAAGAACATCAGCTTGGCCTTCCTGAGATGCATCGGCGTCAACGTCGTCGAGTGCACTGTGGTTAAGGAAATACTGCCTAATATGATTTATAATATTGATCTCGAAACTCTCTTTGAGCGTCCACGCCATGCAGTTACAGCACAACTGAACTATTTGTTTATGTACCATTCATCACTGACACGACTATTGCAAGATGTGTAGCCCAGAATTTTTCACTCTCACAACTTTAACAAATTCATTCGCTTCTCGATGGAAAAGAGAGAGGTCAATTGAATAGCCGGAGGGCAGGGGTTAGAGGATGGGTGTTTCTTTGCACCGCCCGAGGACAAATCTCAGAATTAATCGCGTTTTCCTTCGATACAACAAAGTGGATTAGAAATCGTACAAGCTAAGAGTCGTCGAAGTCGCGGGAGGAAAAGAGGGTCGGCGAATCTAGCGACGATTGGCCACATCCTCAGTTGAAGCCTTACCTACTCCTTATCTGTAATAGGATCTCACCCCCACCGTGCGGTTTCATCGGACTCTTCTCCGCTTAATCCGCGCGCCGTCGTCGACGTCGTAGTCGACGCTTTGCCCGCCTCTTTTTTATATCTCATTCCTTTCCTTACTTTTCTGCACTTATACGCTCTTCCCGGCCTTGCGGTCAACCCCTCTGCTGATCGCTGTTCCCATCGCGCATACTTCAAATGCTTCATTCCCTCGAACGTACCCCACAACGATACATTGTGATCGAAATACTTTCTTATTTTTTTAGATCATTACATTTCCTTGAAATATTTATGTTAACGTTTGATGGAATCAACGATTACAATTTCCGAATAATTTGATGAGCCACGTAACGCTCGCAACTATAACTGGACGTAAAAGGGAGCGTTCGAGACTCGGGGGTCCACAAGAGCTTGCATACCTGTATACGCATGCGAAGCGCGTACAGCCGACCTACCCCACGGAAAAATGCGCCATTGATTATACATCAAAGGGCCGACTGTAGAGGGGTGGCAAAAAAAAACGACAACAAGGCGCGTTTGTAAATCGATCGGAAGTGTAATTCCGGCACGGACGGGAGAGCAAAGACTCTGACTAAGCTGTTTTTCGAATCTTTAAATTCCAAGAGAATGGAAATAAATTATTATTCATAAGTTTGACATTTTAAGAGGCACGTTGTGTATACGCTAAAGGGTGGGTTCACGCGAATATGGGTGCATTTATGCAAACACGGCCGCGAAGGCTGCACGGGCAAAGTATAACGAAGCCCGCAAAGAGGCTGAATGTTGGCAGAGGAACTTTCTTCTTCTCCGTTGGAGCCGGACAAACCGTCCACTCCTCCCCATATACCCCTCGCTCCCTCAGTTTGTGCAGACAAAGTTAAGGTAACTCTGCACGGCGAACTAATCTAACATTCATACGAACTCCCTGTGTGTTAAACTTCAGCCACCCCTAACTCCCCTCTCCACGCGGCTCTGTGTGTATGCAGCAGCGGCAGGAGCTGGCTTCCTCTTTCCTCCGCGCGCTCGTGGACCCCGGATGTTTGACCGGCGTCCAAAGTTTCGCAATCTTTTCGCGCACTTTATGCAATTTCCCACCCTTCGACTTGATCTCTGCAATAGGCTGCATTCTCTGACGACTACTACCCATCCGCTCCATCCCTTTCCGCTACTTTGCCAACTCCGAGAAAGACTGCATCAAATTTCCGAAGCTTTCGACATTCTCACCGAAACGTTCATACGTAAGAGGGTAATTGTATAATGTGGAAGAAGAGAGATCGAAAAATATCAAGTAATAGAGCATTACAAAAGGATATTGTAGGCTGCATGCCGTCGTAGCTGATCTCGCCGGAGTTGCAGTCGCTGCCCCGGTCGTTGCTGTCCATCCTGAGCTGTACGTAGTCGGAGTTGCTATGCTGGGCCGCGGCGAGTATGGCCGGGTGCAGCATGGCAGGTGGATGGGGCAACGGCGATGAATCCCGGAGTTCGACGCCTCCACCGCTGGGTGGACTGGCGGGCAGGTGATGTGGGCCTGGTGGCGGGACCTGGCCGGGGTGGCTCGCGTGAGGGTTGAAGAAAGGCGAGTACGGCGAAAAGACCTGGCTTTCGTGTAGGCTGGGGTTCGGTATCGCAACGCTCGTTGGCAGCGAGACCGGCAGCATCGGCGTGTGGTAGGGCCGCGGGGGAAGAGGTGGTGGTGGGGGTGGGCTCTCGGCGCCGCCCTGCGAACCACCGCTGTCCTGCGCCAGGATTCGCGACACCGTGCGCGGCGTTATCCGTGTGTCCGTCACCTGATGGGGGAATGACTAAAGGTTAAAACTGTTGAGAATCATTTTCTGTCTCACAAGGTTTTCACTTACAAACTAATTATGTGTTAAGATATCTATTGATGTATCTAGGGCTTACAACTACTATATATACATGAGTTGGAACGACGCGACGCGTGCAACTGTGGCTGACTAACCATGCAGATTCAGGGGAGACCAAGATGGTATTCGCCATGAATTCGATAGCTTATATTCTGTCGAAGCTTAACATGTATTGAATTATTTAAAGATATTCTTTATGATATGGAAATTAAAATTTGTCCAAAAGATAAAACGATGCTGGATTTCGAAAAAGTTTCAATTTAATATAGTTATACACGTAACATGCATTTCCATCTCAGTATCCACTAAATATTTCTAATAATCTGAGAGCGTATGGATAGTAATATCTCACTCCTCACATAATAATAAGCGCGATCCCTTCATTTATGGGGTTCATAATCAAACGTAGTTTGGTTCGAGACACGAGCTATTACAGATATATCCTATCTTAAAAAGGAGAATAATTTCGAATGAAGCCCTTCATTCGTGATGTGATTGGTTAGAGTTGAGGTCACGTGATTCTCATTCAAAAAACATTCGCAGCTTATGAAAATAAGTATTCTTAAGATTGAGTCAACATCTTTCAAACAGTGAAACCCATACGTTATTTTAATAAAAACCCATGTTATGAAAAGTACGAATAATTCGATTTTTTTCAATAAAAATCTTGCAAATAATTTATTCCGTTTGATGAGATTTTGAGATTTGGCGCGCGGAGCGCGCAGAGGGTGACGCCCCCTAGTGTATAAGAAAACAGCAATGCTTGTTGTGAAATAAATCAAATTTAATTGGCATGCATCGTGAATTCGTTAACCGATCAAAGTTATTCGTTAAGAGTGATCAATTTATGACTTCAAAAAATTAAAAATTCCAGGATAGAAAAAAATTAATAATATTTACCTTGTGTCGCTTCTTTTTCGGTGTCATGACGAGCGACAGAGCCTCGTTTTGCTCCGAGTCTCTGCTCTCGCGGTCCTCAGACATTCTCAGATAGTCGTCACGCTCACGTTGGCTCCTCGCCTGCAGATCACGCTGCTGCTGTTGTTGCTGTTGTTGGTGTATCGAGGACATGGCGAACATTGAGTTAGCGGTCTTGGGCGTGTGGAACATGCTTCCGCTGGGCCGTACGTGCGGTGGCAGCTGATTTAACTGATTAAGATTGTTTTCGGTGAGGCCAGAGAGTGTTCCAGGATGGGGCACCCCAGTGAGGGGCACGATGGGCGAGAAGCCGCTTGCTTGGCTGGGCGGGGGCCCACTGTTGAGGGGCCCCCTTGGCCCGTTTGGGACACCGGCCTGTTGTGTTTGTTGTTGCTGTTGCTGCTGCTGCTGCTGCTGCTGCTGTGGCGGTTGACTCGCACCTCTGTCCACGACTTTCGTTCTCGGCGACTTACGCTCAAGGTACTGGCTCGCCATCATCAGGTCCTTGTTGAGATTGCTTAGCTGCTCGGTCTCCGCCTGGGCGGCCTCCGAATTCATCTGGAGTTTACCGGGGAACTTTTTCTGCTGCATGAACCTCGACATTATGGTGTCGATCAGATTGTTCAGATAGGTCGAGATCTCGCTCTTGAGACTGCCTGCCAAACCCTCAAGATCGGTCCCCGTGATATTGGGCAACGACGAGCAGGCTATCTCCACAGCCCCCCGAAGCGTGCTTAGGCTCTCCTGGATGTCCTTATGCTGCTGTTGTTGTTGGGACTGCTGTTGGGGCGGCTGTGCCTGTGGCTGTGGCTGTGGCGGCTGAATCTGTTGCTGCGGCTGCTGTTGTGGTTGTGGTGGTTGTGGTAATTGTGGTTGGGTCTGTGGCTGCTGCTGCTGCTGAGGCGTGCTCGGTTTCTGCATCTGCTGAGGATGATGGTGGTGATGGTGCTGTTGGTGCTGCTGTTGCTGCTGCTGGTGGTGATGCTGCTGCTGCTGTTGTTGATGGTGCTGCTGCTGTTGCTGGTGGTGCTGCTGCTGCTGCTGCTGACGCGTGACAGCCTCATGGTGCTGTTTCAGCCGTTCGACCGAGGCATACCTCTCCTGTTCGAGATAGAACTTCTGGTACATGGCCGCCGCGGCCGCGTGCTCGTGGGGTACGGCCGGCAGGGCACCGTTGTATGGTGGCGGATGGGGCGGCCGGTGGGGCCTCGGGGGCAGCTGCGGTGGACTCGTGGGTGCCTCGCCGCTCTCACTCGTCTCGGGCCCCATGCGACTCGACAGCTCCGCGTACTTTTGCTGCATCATCGCAACCTGCTCGTACAACCGATTCAGCTGGTTCTTGAGGTTGTCCTTCTCCTCGCGCTTTTGCCGGATCGTCGTGTAATCCTCCTCCTCGTCGCTCTCGTCCAGATCGTCGTCCTCGAGCATCGCCACGTGGTTCACAACGCTGTGCTGAAGCACGTGATGGGCGGTCTGCTGCTGGGGCTGGTAGAGCTTGCGCTTCTTGCAGCCGTTGACAACCGGTGGTGGGTGGAGGGCCGGACTACTGCGCATGCTACTGACGATGTTCTCGACGCGGGCACGCTTGATTTCCGTACTGGGCAGACTACCTTCCGTCTTGGGCAGTACGGCAGGACAGGGCGAGTGGCTCGGCGAGCGTTTTACCGAGCTCTCCTGGAGCTCCTCTTTGACGGACACCGAACCGGAACGAGGACCCGCAGGACTCGAGGGCAGACTCTGCTCACAGTCGGAGCTACCGTCCAAGTTTATACCAGGCTCCATACCTGCCTCTGCAAAGGCCTCCTCCATGGCACGGGCCGCAGAGGCCGTCTCCTCGGCACTGTCTTCCCCGTCACCAGCCATTAGCACGTCACCGGGTCCTGAGTGACCGTCCGCACTGTCTTCCCCGCCACTTTGCACTGCACCGTTGCGCGCACTTTCACTATTGTTCTGCTGTAGGGAAATCGGACTGTCTCTCTGCTGTTGCTGCTGCGACTTGAGCAGTTCCGTCGCAGTTGTGTTGTTGTTGTTGTTGTTGTTGTTATTGTGGATGCTGTTGTTGTTGTGAATACCGGGGTGGATGCTGTTGTTGTTATTATTGTTGGGCTGCTCCTGCACGCCGAGAGCACTGAGCTTGCGGCTCTGCAGGATCTCCCGCAGCATGTTTTGCGTGAGCTCGGGTGCCGTGGCAGAATCCTCGCAGCCGACGACCGCACCCGGCTGCAGAGGGTTCGTGGCCCCGGGTGACGGATCAAGGCCCGCACCAGCGAGACCGTGACTACCCTCGGGTGGCGAGGCCCCGGCGTCCGTTGCCTGCTTGACCTGTCGGCCGAATAGCTCGTTCAGCATCTTGTTGGACGATGGACCGTAGGCCCCCGGCGCTCCGAAGAAGCCGAAACCGGCGTGGCCGGTGCTCGTCAGGCCCGTCAGGCTCTGGCCGCTGTTAGCCGCTCCAGGCTGGAGCTGCTGAGACTGTTGCTGCTGATTAGGTGACGGCGAGTGATGCTGCTGCACGCTACCGCAACCGCCTGGTGCAGTAGGGTTGAAGATCGAGCCGTACAGACCGCCGCCTAGAAAGGACGGCCGCGAACTGAAGTTCGGAATGCTCGAGTAACTGTTGCGCGGCTCGCCGGCGTCCACGCGCTGTCTGGTGCGCTTCTGCTTCTTCAGGAGCTGCTGCTGCTTGCTATCCGTGGCTGCACCGTAGAGGGCGAAGCAGTCGGTCTCCTCCTCCGATGACATCATCGGCCGTCTGGTTGGTCGGCCCCCCGAAGGCCTCCGCTTCCCCTCCCCGCCAGGGCTCCTTCGCCGTTACCCCCTCCCGGGCGCACGGGCTTCGTGGTGGTAGTGTAGTTGTACTTGTTGTCGTCGTCGTCGTCGTCGTCGTCGTCGTTCTCCTCCTCGTCTCCGTCTCCGCAGGCGCTCGATTTACCGCTGCAGTAGGCAGTAGTACGCGTGACGGTACACGCCGCGCCGCCGTGGCCGCGCTCTTTTCTCTCCCTCCTCCGCCCTTTCTTCTCCTCTCCTCCGCTCCTTCTCGCCCCCCCTTCCTCGGCAGTTTGGTGCTATATAGCGGCTGCAGCACGACCCGCCAGCCAGCCGCCAGCGTGCGCCTAGAGCGGGCAGCTGCTCTCTGCTGCTACTGCTTATAATACCACTGTTCCCGACGATGCCCGCACCACAGCCTGCAGCTAATACGGAAGAGTCTCCCTCCACCGCCGCCTCCGCCTCCTCCGACTCCCTCTCTCCTGGCTGCTCCTTATTGCTCCTCTGCTTCGTCTGCCGATAAAGATACTCACTTTTCTCCCGCGCTCGATCCCCAATATTTCTCCGTATTGGCGTTTCCGATGTGCACTATTCGGTGCTATTTGGCTTCCGCCAGGGAAGCGGGGCCAACGACCGCTCGGTGCAGCGGCCTATCGACAGTCCCCTGCCGTCGTCCTCCTCCCCTGCGCCCTGGGCTGCCGGTCGTCCCAGTCTGCTCCTCCTATTTATCTTACTGTTGGTCCAGTTGCAATCCCTCTTGCGCTTGACTATGATGTCGTTGCCATTGATGGTGCCCAGGTAGATGCCCGGTACTCGGGACGGCGGGATCCTCGTGCTCCCGCCTGGGAGCTGCATCCTTCGAGCTCGCCTAAGGGGCTGGCTGATCCTCGAGCCCCCCCCCCCCACCCCCCGAAGCGAGGGCGTCGAGCGTCGCTCGGTTGCTGCTGCTACTGTTGTTTAGCTTCTGTAATCAGAAAAGAAAAAAAAAAGCATGTTAGTTCAGAAGATATAGGCTTGCTTCACTGGAATATGCGGGCTGGGTCGCATGTTTGTGTGTGTTGCGTGTGTTTGATTTTTAGAATTATATTTACTCTTTTAAAAATTGTTGATTCTTTTTTTTTTTTTTTTTTTTTTTTTTTTTTTTTTTTTTTTTTTTTTTTTTTTTTTGTTCCGATAAGTTTCGGGTGCAATTAAAAACAAATTCCCTCCGGACGAGTAACGACGTGTAATAAAGTTGTTCGCGTACAACAAGAGTCTCCCCCTCGTTCTGCCGGACAGCTCGAACTGTACGATACAAGTTTTGCGGTTCGCGAGAGCGATGCACGAATAAAGGGGTTTAAGCAGATATCGATGCCAATATACGGTGGCTACTCCACCGACCCGACCGAAGGAGGCTAAATTAGCCGTGTACTGTATAGAGTGCGCATACAAAACGAAATAACGGGGCAAAAATGAACCCTCCTCCGTTCGCGATTACGAGTATCGCAGAAAAAAGGGGGCGGAGGGGCTCTGTGTACAGTCCTTTTCCTCGAAACTGCTTCAGCGAGCCTTCGACTTGCTTGCGCCTTCGAGAGGCGGACCTATATTATATCCATTCCGAATAACTCTTTCTTTATTTCTGTATCGTTTTGTGCGCTCGAGTGCCACCGCTGGCCAATACTCGTGCTGCTGAGTAGTCTCGGACAGGAACTCGAAAGACGTCTGAGAGAGTGCGGGCCTCCCTCTTCTTGTCCCCCTGTCCCCGTAAGCCTCCACCCCCCCCCCCCCCAAACCCCACTGCAAAAAACGTTTATAAGAAAATTGCTGCCCTTAAATATCTCATTCCCCCCCGGGTGCTTTTTGTGTTGTCTTCGGTTTTAACTTTTTAGCGAAAAACAAGTCGATAGGCACGAATAATTCGTGCGGACGACGATGAAAAATGAATGAGACGCCATTCGCCCTCCCTCTCGTACTGAACATTTTTTTTATCCCAGTGAACTTTTTTTCTTCATAAAATAAGTAAGTGTGGTATTTTTTTTTTTTAACGATACTAAAAACGGGTATTCGATAGGACTGCGTATATAAATGGAAAAAAAAAAAAAACTCGCGCCAGCACCCCCCTTCTTACGCCCATCAGGATAACGTCATCGCGTATTAGTATATATTATACACGAACGATACACCGCACGCTCACACGGCAGATATGCACGCACAAGGCCAGATCTACGAGCGTCGCAAAGACGTGCGGGCGAAGCCTCCGCGCGCATCAAGGCCTCGCCGTCATCGTCATCGTCCTGCTGGTATGTATATGCAAGTACCTGCAGTCGCAGCCGCCCCCGCGATATTTGCACCGACGCTCGGTGTATGCATATACCCGCGCTCTATTCCCATGCGTTCCTATTACGAGAATCGCCAAGTAGGTAGCCCCAGAGTATATAAGTACACGCCGCCGCACGCCCTGCTCTATGACGCGCTCCTCGGGTCTCGTCCTGCCGGCTGCAGCGGCGGTCGCATGGCTCGCGCGCGCACGTATTTATATAATACACGCGCTCGTGGTCGTGGGAGTTGCCCGTGGAGGGAGACAAGAGAGTCTTGGGCAAACACTCCGCGTATCCCGCGGCTGGTGTATGTGTGCCGTGCGACTGGCCCCGCGTGCAGCGCGGTACGCGAGAGATGAAAGAGTAGGGACGGATTTTCCACACGAGGATTTGCCGGCGCGCTTCTTGGTAGCTGTTTTTTTTTTTTCTTTCTTTTTTTTAATATTCCCTCTTTGGAGGCCTGCGGGTGCTGCGATGACTACCTTTGCCTCTCTGCATGGTTTTTGATACGCGCGGTGACGCTGATACGGGTTTTTTTTCTTTTGCAACGACACTCTTACACCGGTATAGATCCATTATTTCGACTGCTCCTTTACCTCTGCTTGAATTTAATACACCGATGAACGCATCGAATGCGCCGAGAGCGCGACTGATGGTAAAGTGTCGCGCTGGGGGAATTTTCAATGTAACGAGTGCTCGAAAGAGGCGTTATCGCTGACGCACGCCGCCGGCGAATACTTTCCTTGGCACACAAATTTATCTGGCTCGAGGCGTACGCGGAGCGAGAGATAAGGACGCGAGGAAATTTAATACGCCAATCGGGCTTTGAAAAACATTATTTTAAACCTCACGAACGATCGGGGGGCGGTGAGGCGCGGGTGTCAAAGATTCTCGCTCTCCTCTCGCCATTAGCATTATCCAGCGGTCACCGCCCACGCGAATGCCAGTCTCCAAACATTTTTCCCGTATTTTTCTGCCATTTCGCTATTTTTCTTCGGCAAACTCATACTCCATTCTCCGACATCATCATCATCGTCGTCGTCAGCGCAATTGACGTTGTGGCAAAGCGTGACGCCTATAGAGCTGCGGAGTACCTATATATGTGTGTTTGCACAAGCGCGCGTATCATCGTCCCTCAGTTACGTACTTAGGTATAGCAGCTAGCTGTGTATAGTGAAACTCCCCGTCTGTTCTGTACCAGCCCGAAGCAACAGCTGAGCGGCTTAAAGCACCTGCCCTCAATGGGCCGGCGAGGGCGTATACGAATGCACGTTATGTATACGCGCGTGTGCATAGGTACAACTGATGGGCTGGCTGTATACATAGAGTAGAATAGCTACTGCTGCTCCCAGCCACGTGCCTATTGCAGAGATCGCAGATGCTGCGCGCACCTATACATATATATATATATATATATATATTAACGTACTACAACCGACTCGCCTCTCCGTGCACGTATGTATACTTAACGGTGCAAACACCAGACGCGAGACGTCGATCGATGCGAGACGAGTGCAGCAGAAAAAGGATCGCATCAGAAAAAGTTTTTCGACCGTTGAAGTTCTCGACGGACGCGCGCGCGCGCGATGGTTCGTCAGCGCCTGATGGATGTACGGTTGGGTTTTGAGAAAAATTGATGTTCATATGGTGATTAATTATTGGTGCATCGTACATAATGTGTACCGGCGCCCTCGTTAGAACCTTATTGAAAACGGAGAGTATATCAAATTGATTTCGATGTACAAGGGTACTACAACATATGCGTGTTCATCTTCTTCCGTCGACAGTCTGTCGCTTCGCATGATCCATCGTATAAAAGGAAGTAGTACAACAGTTTTGTAACGTATGGCTCGTGCGTAATTGTAACTTGTATCCAACAGTCGACACCGCGAAAGAGTGAGAAATAACACGTTCGACCGCCGAATCGTTCAGTGAAATTAAATTTAAAGTCAAGTCCTGTAATCGTACATCTCCGAAACGATCGGCGATCAGATCTCCGAATTTTACAATGCAAAACACCCCCCTGAATATACACTGCCCTGCAAGAGCACGAGGAGATGAGAAAAGCCATGCACCGATTCAAGAGCCTATTACTGCTGTTGTTGAAAAACCATATGCAGCTCCTCGTCCGTCACCCAGCAGCGGCACGAAAGCGCAAAAACGCCGACGACAGATAGCACCGCCTCCGATCGCCGTATCGTCCGCACACACTTACGCACACTCGCCTGCGTATCTCGATAACTTATCTATGACTCGGAGAGAGAGCCCCCCTGCGTCTCCCGATACCTTACCCAGGACCCGGGGGGGGGGAGAGAGAGGGGGGGTGCGGGCGCCTTTTATCGAGACAGAAGAACACAGGGCCCCCCCCCCCCCCCCCGTTCCTCTCGACTTTGCAGCCGTTTGCAGCTCCGCCTGCCATATGGTCTCCTCCGATGCAGGCGAACAACAGACATGTGCTCATATACTTGTACACACACGAAGACAACGACGTCGCACTGAATATACACGTTTCGTACACAGTCGCCGAGCCGCAGGCGCGATAAGGTCGAAAACAGTTTAGCTCCCCAAGGGCGGGCTGCCGCTTCGAGGGGGGCCCTCCCCCCCCTTTCGCGCACGATACGTACGTGTTTTACCTTGGCTCACGCACCTTCGCTCCGATGCCCATGTGACTGCGGGCGCGCCTCCGTGCGTGGGACAGGCCGTGCGTGCATTACCCTGTGTGCGAGCATCAGCGCGTGTATACGCGTACAAAACGATAGAGGAAGGAAGGAAGGAAGGAAGGAAAAGAAAGGGCCGCCGCCGGTGTTTGGCGTCGGAAATGGCTGCGGAAACAACGGGGGGGCCCCCCCGCGTGGGTATTATACGTGCATGTGCTTTCGGAAGCGCGCCGGCGAGCGGGAAGGTAGCTAATTGCCGCGAGCGAGCCTTTGCGTACACCTGAAAATGACGGACAAAAAAAAAAAACAGAGTACAGGCTCCCTCCCTCTTTTCCGTGATCGCCATTGTTCGCGCGCGATGCTACTGCGTGCACGGGCAAAGGAGCGCGCGAAAGAGGGAGGAGGAAGCTGTTTCATTGTCTTCCGGTTACGGCTGACCCGCTACACACTCGTTTCGCGTACACGAGCGTGCGTGACGCCTCGGCGGACCTGGGGAATTCGACGACGGGGCTGCGCGTTACGACCGTGTCGCCACGCATACGTTTCTTTTTATTGTTCGCCCTCTATCGTGCCGCTCTCCCCGTTT
The DNA here is from genome assembly GCA_030522625.1 of Copidosoma aretas. Lineage (NCBI taxonomy): Eukaryota > Metazoa > Arthropoda > Insecta > Hymenoptera > Encyrtidae > Copidosoma > Copidosoma aretas. The sequence continues at coordinate 14,458 of JAPYYV010033180.1, read as the reverse complement.
CCCCTCTCTTTCCCGATCTTGCTGCCCGACGGACACAATGGGAACTTCGTTGCGCTTCGCGATTGATTCACCCAACCGAGAGCCGCGGAGCGATTCATGCGGTGGTATTTGCGTAGCAGCCTCGATGATCCAGTCCGCTCCGTTGGTTCATCGACCGGGGCTCGACAGCTCCGCTCCTTCCGCCCTCTTCGATCCAACTATCAAGTTTCGCAATCCGAGTCCGTGTACTTGGCCCGCGGCAAGTGCTACCCTGAATAGTGATTGGATCGGGGTGCCGATGGTCACTTTGTACAGCCTGGATCAGCCCCCAATTGGATGTTCGAAGGCAGTAATGTCATATCTTGACTCGACGAAAAATTATCAAAAAATTATTGTCCGAAAGAAAAAAGGGCGGCAAGGGAGCTTCATCGGAAACAACGCATAACTCTTGACTTTCAGCCCCCCCCCCCCCCCCCCAAGAACCCCAACAACCCTTACTACAGGCATTTCGCCCCTGCACAGGTACACCCCACTATTGTACGTGCACACATGACGCGCGCAATTATCGCGTGCGTGCGTACCAAAATACTTACACGCATACGTCAGGGTGGGCGACATGTGCATCGGAATTGCCGAGCCTCCCCCTTCGACGACTGCCGTACACTCCGGCAGTGTGGGTGTCATGTGGTGTCCGAGGGGGGTGGGCAAAGAAGGTTCGCAGGGGGGCCCCCTTTGGTGTGTACGGGTAGGGTAGCCCCTTCCCCCCCCCCCCCATCCACATGTTTATACACACGAGTAATGAGCGCACCGGGCATGGGAACCCAATAGTAACCACCGGTCCATGTCCACCGCGCGCATACACAAATGCCCCCGTTTACGCGTAATGCAGCACTTCCTCCTCCAACTCCTGCGGCAAGTGAACTTTTCGAGACAGCTTTCTTTCTCCCACCTTTTTTCGTTCCTGCCGGGGAGGGGCCCTTTTCATTTTAGCCGTGCGTGCGCGAGGGGCCTCAACCTCCCCCCCACGAGTGACCCCACGCGGTCGTTCTCGCTCGGCTGTCCATCGATCGCTGAAAATATCATAGCCGAGGGGACGGAAGATTATAATACGAGCCCACTCGACTCGCTCGTTTGGCTTTGCGCGCGACGCGGCAAGGGTGTATTCCCGATCGATTATCATCACTCGCCCTTGCGGGGGTATTTTTGTACTTTCACGATTTTCCGCCGGATCGGCGTGAGAAATCTGGGTATGGTTTTTCCACCTCTGCTCGACAATCCAGACACTGCAGCGAGACCGGCTGATCTCCCGCCACTGTACATTATGCACACACGGGGCACAAGAATCAGATAAGCCGCGGACGAAAAAGAACGACAGGGAGAAATCGATCGAAAGGTATTGTACGGGCACGTACTGTACAGCGATTACAGAGAGCGGAGTACATATACGGCGCTCCGATCGAGGAAAGCGATGACGGGCGGAGAGCCGCCTCGCGAATATATTCCCCTTACACGCTGCACACGAGAGAAGGCACTGTACAGTCAGCCTGAGCGGTCGCCGCCGCGTTCGCCTAAGCACGCGGCCCGTTGGATGCACTCCCTCGCATGCATATTATGCGGTATGGCGAGGGGGGTGGCGGCAGCGAGCACGCGTCGAATTATGCACTCACAAACGGTACGTATGGGCTGCATATAGTAGGTATACAGCAGCTGCGCGGAGAGTCTATAGGTTGTACATTATAGCCGACAGCACCGGTGGGTTGCAACAAGTCGGCCGGTGCCAATTGGTGGGTTATTAATTGAAGGTTAATTGGGTTAGTGCGCCCCCCCCCCCCCATATACTCTATATCGTGTCCGCCCACCCCTCGCGTTGTACCGCGGTGGTTTTATCGCATCATTATTATTATTTAGGCCCACTCGACGCGCGACGATCGCGGGTGCGTGTGTTTTATCGTCTCGCTTGTAATGTACAAACATCGGGAGGATCGAATCGATCGGCGATTCGCGCGCTGGCGCGAGCCCAAAACGCAATACGTATATATTTAATAGAGACGCGCGCGGACGAGAGTTACACAGTTTGCGTATTACGAGAGAGCGACGCGCAACCGCGACGGGGGAACATCATTATTGTCAAGAGCGCGCGACCCTTGCGGCCGCTTCGAATGATCCATATGTATACCTGCAGCGTGTATGGATGTGCCCGGTGGATAAGCATATACTCCGTCGATATACACGGTACGACGGACGCGAGAACGATGATTTCCATGATTCACAGCTGGTTAAATGTCGTTTCGATTTTTCGCGGGGGCGGGGTGGACAGGGAAATCCAGCTACATCAATCACTGTCGATAAATTGGTCCGAATTTTTGTACAAATAATGCCGGACTGTAAAGTGTGCGTGAGAGAGGGCGGGGAAGGGGGGCGTTAAAGCTCGATCGAATTATTGCCATCGGGAAAGCCGGGGCGCGACGCTTTCGTTTTTGTCGGCCGCTCATTTTCGTTTTCATTTGCCGGCTGTCAAAGAACGACCGCGGGGCGATTAACCGCCCCGACTGTTGAACTTTTTTGCGGGCTAGTGCAGCTTACATTATTACAATATGTCGGGGTGAGCTTTTAGCGGGTAAACCATGCCCATTGACCAAATTATTTTGACGTGGCTCTTCGGAGGGCTCGTTTTGCGGATTAGTTTGTAAAAAATGCATTCCGGGAGCGTATATGGGGGTGCAATGTACAGTCTGTGGAACTTCGATCTGTCCAGGACCCTATTTCGGAACAATGCCTCACCATGCTGTTCCTAAATAAGGTCCGGGACAGATCAACGTTCCTCCGACTGTACATGATGTTGCTGTCGTTAAAATTAATTCATCCACGCAAAACACGCCTCTCGATGAAATGTGAGTAACTGGATGTTCAAAATCTTAAAAAAAAAATCTGATGTATAGAAACAGAGTACTAAGGATGTAGCGTAAATATTTTTTCACATTATTTTGACAACAAGGTCCAGGCCGATTTTCTCTGGTCATCACACATAAAGTCGGGATAGAGAAAGGGCTCAAAGAGAGACTCGAACAACCCCCCCACACACAAACACCACTGGACGAGTTACACGAACCTGTACCTCTACCATCAGTCCCAAACAGACGAACGATCTCGTGATCAACAGTTTCGAGTTTTAAACAGGCCTGCGCACCAAATCGTAACCGTCTTTTCACATTTTTTGCGACGGACGCAACAAAAACCAAGACACACCCCTACGACACACATAAAATCCCCCCACCCATCAGTGCATTAAGTAACAGAAGTCGATCCAAAGTTGCGGGAAAACCACAAGATCTCCGCGCCTCTTTCCCCTGCACGTCCCTCGTTTTCTTTCCCTTCGCCGAGCGCCAACGGACTTTTCGTGAAAATCAGGTGACCATACGCACATCATACGCATATATATATATATGTACATACGTACGCGTCCCATCGCACCATTGTACACCGCATCGTCCTCGCAACGACTACTCCCGAAGTCGCCGAGGGGGAACAAAAGGCGCAGCAAACGAACTGGAGAAAGACAGTACGGTAAGGAAGGAAGGAAGGAAAAAAAGATTTAAAAGATGAGCCCGCTCTCGAGTCACGGGTACGCTCATACGTGTGCGTGTGTTGTACGCCCAACCGTCCGCAATACATTACTATTACACACGCACGCAGGCCCGCGCAGAGCAAACCCGAGAACAAGAGTCCCGAAATTCCCAAGGCGCAGCGGCAGCAGCTCTCCCGAGATTTTTCAGGAAGCGTTTTCTTGCCACTCCGTATACGTACTATGATATACCCACTACATATTATACATATACAGTAGTACAGGGGCGTCCCGAGCGCCGTTCCCATGACTTCTCCTTCGATCTCCGTCTCCCCTCCGGTGCCGCGTTCTCCTTCCTCCGGTGGCCTGTGGGAAACGCCAACGTCTGATATTGAAAGCTGCAAAAAAATCCTATACCTGCCCCTTCTCGAGGAAGCAGAGGAAGGAAATGCGGGAACAGCTTGCGCGCGCGCGTGTAAGTATATTATATTGCGCGTGGGTATAACGGTCCTTGCCCTCGAGTTTTCTCCTGGCGCACGCAGTGTGTCACTTTGGGCCTCCCGGGAAAATTTTCGTGCGAACGGTTTTCAGCCTACTCATACCTTTCTGATTCGTATGTATATTATGCGCGAGGTGCGCGACGAGCTTTGGACGCCCCTAGTCCACTTACCTGAACTATATCGATTGTACACAAGTGTTCATTTGACAACGAGTTGTCGGAGTTTACAGATTAAAAAGGCATTTCGATCGACTCGGGCAGAGGTTTAATTTGTTTCGTCACTGAAAGACGGCTATCATCGCCAGCCGTATAAATCCTATAAACAAACCAACGCTTTTTCCCATTCCAGCCTAATTTAATACCTGCCCTACTGCAACACCCCCAACTGAATTATTTTCACATACACTTGGGGCGCGCTTAAAAAATAACAAAGTCAACGACAACAACAACAACAACAACAACAGCGACGATCGACGATCGAGGGGTAACCAAAAAGCTTTTAGAGGCGCGTTTCCTCCCATCCGTGCGACGACGACAAACGGGGTCAGCTTGAATATTAAGGAAAGGAAGCGAATAAAAATAAATAACTACGTATGCACTGTGCTAGCTCCATCGGTCGATAACCTGATTTCCCCCCCCCCGAATAAGATTCACTTACACGGAAAGCCGGCGAGCAAACGAACAGACGCGCCTAAAATCGAGGCGAGGAAAACCCCCGGGTCTGCTCGAATATCGTTCCCCGCCACGTATGCCTGCGTGCGTGCGTGCAGTCTTGAAGTTCCCACGTATGAAGGTATACGCACACTATCCCGTTGACAAGTACACCGCAACGTACGATCTCTATGTATATACACGCGCACTTAGTACCTACAGGTATACAAAATACAGGGTGCGCGTAACGTCTCTGCCGGATGATCCGGTGAGTTTAAAAGTCCCCTTCGCACAGTCGTCGTCCTCTCTCTCTCTCTCTCTCTCTTACTTGCTCCTCAAGTCGTTCGGCGCATGTGTATATACATACACACCTCTGTAATATAAAGATCGAGAAGAAAAGGAACAGCCGATCCCCCTGCGAGCGAGCGCACATTCAGGTGGTTTCTCGGCCCGGTGCAATACCCATATAACAGCGCGCGGTGACCTATACGCCATTTAAATGCCCCCACCGTGCACTCGCCGGGGCCCCTCCGTCGTCTTGCCCTCGCCACTTTCGCCGACTCCTCGAGACTTTAAACCCTCCCCGCTTCTCGCGCACCCCTTGTTCTTCGAGTCGGGAGATAGGGCACACACGGAGGAACCTTCCGGAGGGGAGCGAGGAGCCGAAGAGGAAGAAACGCCGGCGAGCGGGACTCCTTAAGAAAAAGACCCGCGCTTTTGCCCCGACGCTCCCCGTATTATGTGCATTGCACACACGCAACCTCGGTACGACGTATGCGCGCGAGGTAAGAAGTCGCGCGCGCGCCAGCTGCCAGGCGTAACCGACGTTTCGGCTTCTGGCATTGTGCGGCCACGGCCCAAGACGCCGATAGGGGGGTTTCTCGGGCGAGGAGGCGGGGGGGCCCCAACGTCTTTAAGAAAACGGAACGTCTTGGGTGTATAGGGGGGGGGGGGCGCGTGCCGCTCCGACCCCTCGGTGCAAGTACACACGGATAGCGCGCGTGCGGTGCCAACGGACTTTTGCTTTTGGCGCGGGCTCGCCTTCTTGGTCGAGGTTTTTGTTCCTTGGGGCGCGCGCCCGATCGGAGGGGAGGTTCGGGCTATTTGCGGAGGCACGGGAGACTACGGGTAATGAGAAAAGGTAACGGAAATATGCGGAAGAAGCGCGGAACGCGTGGCAAATTGCCCGCAGTTTTATTCATGCACGGGGTAACGAGGCGATCGTGCGTCCCTCGACGTTGCGTTGGGACTTTTCGGGGGATACAAGGGTCTGGGTTTTTTTTTGTTTTTCATGCCCTCGAGCTCGTCAGCCGACCGTATGATAATATTATACCGCCGAGCTGAAATTTAACGAGTATGTATATATATGTTGGAAAAAAGTTAATTTCAATCGCGTAGCTGTATACATACATATATACGTACGTCGATTCCGGGGCGAAAGTTTGGATCAAAAAACATACAGTTACGTTCCGTTTCCAAAACTTTTTGCACAGTATTAAAAACAACATTTCTGCGCCGTTAAAACAACTCCT